>LKTO01000064.1:0-149228 GCA_001399465.1 Hymenoscyphus scutula
CTTATAGTTTCTTAGTAGCTACTATAAAGACCTCTAGTATCTCTAGTATACTTTATAGAAACTTAATCTCTTTCTTTAAGACTATTAAGTTTTTATTCTTAAAGACCTTAGTTTTAGAAGTAGCTACTACTAAATTAATAGGTCTAATAAGAGCTAAGAAGTTAAAAAGTATATTATAAGTACTAGATCACCTAGCTTTTTAATCTAAGAATAAGTTAGTAAGTAAATAATTAAGAAAAAGAGAGATAAAAGAGAGGTAAATAAAGACTCGCTTAGGCTCTTACCTAGCTATAGTCGACGTCTATACTCTATCTCAAGGCTCTCTATTTGCTTTATAAAAAGCCTAGCATTCTCTTAACTATATTTAAGACCTATAATAACCTTCTAAACCTTCTTCTAAGTAGATATATCTATATAACAGTTAGTAACTAATTAAGAACTAAATATAAAAGAGAGTTTTTAACTTACTTATTTCTTCTTTTTCCTCTTCTTCTAGCTCTATTCTATTAAACTCCTCTTCTCCTATATTATAGACACTATACTTGTCCTTAAGTATAGTTTTTAAGATATCTTAAACTACTAGATTAAGGATATAAGCTAAGTAAGCTATATCTCCTTAAAACTTATACCTCTTTATAGTAGTATACTTAGTAAAACCAGCTATAAGAGTATTATTTAGAGAAGCGTTATCTCTTATAATACTAAAGAAGAGTTAGTATATATATAATAAGAATATAGATATATATAGATACTTATCTAGAGACTTCTTCCTCTATTTTAAAGTCTTCTAGAGTCTTTATAAGAGTTCTATTTATATAGAGACTAGAGTAACGTTCTTTAAGAGGTTATATAGCTAGTTAATAAGCTTTAAGTTCGAAGTTCTAATTTATAAAGTAACTTTATAAGCGAGAAATTAGTAAAAAGGTCTCTAAAACAGAACTTATAAGAGTACTTATACTATAATTCTAAGGTAGGAATCTTAACTTAGACTAGTCTAGCTATCGAGAGTAAGACTAAAAGAGTCTTAAGCTAGTATATACTCTCTAAGTTACTCTTTAATAGCTTTCTTTCTACTTAAATAGAGAGAATTAAGTTTAAATATAAGCTTAGCTCTATATATCTTAGAAGAACCTCTTTATAACATTAGTATAGAATTAAGAAGAATAATAAGACTTACTCTCTAAGGCATTTAATAGGCTCTTTAAAAGAGAGAGAGGAAATAGCTCTAAAACTTAAATTTTCTTAATAATAAAGATTAAGATAAGCTTCTTAAAGTGTTTCTACTTAAATTTAAGAGTCTTAGACCTTTTAGAGGCTCTTTAACATTTAAAGTAGCCTTCTATAGTCTCTTAACTTAATTAAGATTTACTTTTAAAGTCTATAATATAGTTTATTAGTAAGTCGATTATATTACTAAGTCGATTACTAAAAATATATATAAAAACCGTCTATATAACTCTAGTAAAAATCTATAATTCTTAATAAAATTAAAAAATTTACTTTATTACTAATATAGCTTACTACTAAGTCGACTATATTACTAAGTCGGCTACTTTTCTCTACTCTACTACTCTATATCTTTAACACGCGTTTTCTTAACTATTTATTATAGAAATTTAAACCTAAGAAGTATAAATCATTCTAGCTATAGAGGCTATTCGATTATCTAAAAAACTAAGCTAACGCTCTATAGTAAAGATCTATAAAGTACTATATACTACTCTTATCGATAGAATCGCTAGCTAAACCTACTATCTTAAATCTAAAGCTAATTGTTATAAGTTAACTAATACTAAGAAGGAGACGATTATTTAATATATACTTAATCTAGATTCGAGGAGATTTACACTCTACCTTACTAGTGTTAAAGATATAGCGAATTATATACTAGAGTCGTGTAGAGGATAATATATTAGAAAGAACTAGGCCTAACGCTTTATATAATAACGTCTAGAGTTAAAGACGCGTTTTAATCGCGTTTACGACTTTTAAAGAGCCTTGTATAAAGATCTCGAGCTTATTAAAGTATAGTTCTAGCTAGTAGAGAATATATAAGCGAAATATAGTATTTAAGACTACGACTTTTAGAACTTTAACGAGACTAGTTTTATAATAGATATATATAACGATTCTTAAACTAACTAACTAAGGTAACTAAGTATTACTAGGGTTTATTCTTATAAAGAGGTTTAATCGCGAACTAAGTGTTTACTTAGAGATAAACTTATTACTTAACTATAAAGCTATTAAGATAGTAATAATAATATAATATTAAGTTAAGTACGAAGCTCCTATCTAATAGTAGACGTGCTAGTCTTATATAGAACCTTCGTCCTCGCGCTGCTAGCCTGCTAGCCTAGTCGCTCTATTACTACTAGACTGGTAGACCGGTCGCGCCGTCTAGTAATCCCTGTTCGTGTCACGTGATCTATAACTAATGAAATCCTTGGATCGGTTAGCTAGCCTAACCGATCCTTTTTAAATACTATAAGAGTATGTGATAGTGCTCGACCTGTCAGGACGCCGCCTAGTCTTTACTAGTCACGTGTACACGTGATTCGTAACAATATAATTAGCTCTACTATAGTTATTACACGCGCGAATCGACGTAGTAGAGATAAAGCTGTTTAACCTATTAATCGAGAATAGGCTATAGTAATTATATATATTAATAGAGAGAGTTTAAATATATCGCTATTTTTAGTAGTTAAAGTAAAAAACTACCTTACTAGTTAGTATACTAAGGGCAGCCTACTATATAATTAGATTATTAAACTAATAAGTAATAGATAAATAAATAACAAGACAGGTCTAGAATAGCTATAACACTTCGATAAATATACTACTAGTTATATAAAGAGTCTATATCGAATACTAGTATTAGATAGATATAAGAGTTATAAATTAGCCGAGTTCTAAGAGTACTATAAGATATATAATATTATTACTCTTTTACTACTCTCTTATTTATTCTATCTAACCTAGCTACTTAATATTAAGTACTTTAGTATATTAAAATAGATATATAGTCGATAGATTAAGATGTTTATTAAAGCCTATATTAACTATATTACTAAGGTAGAGTTCTTTCTAGTCTTTATAGTAGTATATAGAGAATCTATAATAGCCTAAAACGCTTAAGCTAGATTCTATAGAGCTAGCCTAGTATCTTTCGACCTATAAGTAGTACTATTAAAGCTTAATATAAAGTTATAGACTCTAACTCTCTCTAGACCCTCTACTATAAATTCTAACCCTTAGATCTTCTAGAACCCTTCTAATCTAGCCGAAGCTCTTTTATAATTAACTCTTATTTAGAATCTTATTACCTAATACTAGAGGAGCTCTCTAACTCTACTCTTTAAAATAGTTGCTATATTAGCGAAGGGTATAGAGCGAATAGCCTATAAGATAACTCTTTTGTTCGCTAAGGTATATACTCTTCGAGTAGCTAATAAAGCTCTAAGTAAATGTCGTAGAGCTAAAAAGACTTATATACATTAAGAGAGTATACTTATAGTAGAGGATACACAGGATATTTTAACCTAGAAGTATATAGATAAGTAGATATAACACGACATATATATAGAGAGAGGTAATCGAAGGGAGAGATAACCGTCTAGGCGACGTTATAGCACTTATAGAAAAGCTAGTTATAATATACGAACTTATTAATTAGATATAGATATATCTACTTCTTTAGATTCTTCTAAGTTATAGTTAATTTAATATATTATAGTTGATTTATTAGTACTTAAAGTTTAATACTAAGGAAAAGTAGCTAACTCGATAATATAGCTAACTCGGTAGTAAACTATATTATATAAATAAGTAATTTTAAAATTTTAAGACACTTACTAGTTATAACTAACGATTCGCTTAAAATTACCTCTATATTTATTAAAATAAAAAAAAATCTTTAGTAACTTAGTAGTTATAATTAGTTAGTATCTAAGATTTCTACTATTACTTTTATATAATATAATAAAGTGAGTTTTTAATTTTATTAATTTTTATTAAGAATTGTAGATTTTTACTAGAGTTGTATAGACGTTTTATATATATATATTTAGTGATCGACTCGGTGATATAATCGACTCGCTAATAAACTATATTATTTAAAAAAGAAAAAATAGTTAATGATTACAGGGGTCTTTTTAAGCGAATCATTAATTAAAGCTTGTAAAGATTTAAAATTAATATTATTATAATTTTAAAACCTTGTTTCTTTAATAATATTTCAATCTTAAATAAAAATATTCATAAATATATAAGATGTACGGTTATGTACAGACGTTTTTTGTATGAGTTTTAAAGTGGGCTACTCGGTGATATAGGCCACTCAGTGGTTAACCACGTTAAACAATTAAGTTATTTTTATAGACTCCAGTAGTAAAATTGGGTATGTGTCTAGACAAAATCGATCAATTCCATAATCGTGGCGCCAAGACCCGACCCCTCCCATGTTGGTGAAGGAAACATACCATATAAAATGTTAAAAGCAACGATAATTCAGTATGTGCCGCCTTGGACTTTTCCGGGCAGTTCACACGTGCAAGATTCTATCATTCAATACAATGAGGAGTCGAACAAGCAGTACCATGGTGTAGGCAGATACTAGATTTCTCTCCCTCTGGTGTTCTAGTCTACAACTTGTCCTACGATGTCACTTATTACAATAACACTTATTAGTTATGGGATATGGAGGCGATCATTGGCGCGCACTCTCTGCACAGATCAAAACATTCAAATAACTTGAATCTTTAGACGTTTATCTCAAAGGTGCTTACGGGTGGAATTGCTGACTCCTAGGACCTACATACGTGATGCACATGGAACCATGGGCGGAACATCGTAGCCCTCCCATGTGACACTGATAATAGAAAAAAAAGACCCCGGTGGCGAGATTACTTCCAAGTGTTTGAATCTTGTATCCACGGACTCGAAAAGTTTGGTCCAATCCGCAGAATCTCGTTCCTTCGCGTTCTGAATTCCTTTCATTATAGATCCGAGGCCCCGAAGGAAAATTAGAAGAACTATATGGACAATAGAAGGGCACATCACCTACCTTGGCTGCCTTGCTTTGTATAGCGATAATGCACCTGGGGGCGGAAGGCACCTGTCGTTCACAAACACGTGGGCCCCTTTCTTCAACGCCGGAATAAGATTACGCAGGATCTTAGCAGCATACTTATCCGACCAGTCGTGCAAAACGTTACGAATGAGGTAGATATCTGAGTCTTTTACGGGCTGCTCGGTGAAGAAATCATGTCCCATAAGTTGCAGTCTTCCCTTCAAATCTTCGGGAATACTTGTGTATTTGATGACTTCCGGTTTATCTTGCACCACGACTTTTATCTCAGGAGCCGATCGAGCGATCTCCATGCCCACTGTGCCCTTTGCACCACCAACATCAACCAGAAGACCGGCAGCGTTGAAGGGAAAGTTGTCAACCAAATGGCGTACATTCTCGCCCGGCCTTGAATGGAGGAAACTCATACCGCTCCCCGTCTGTTGTGCACGTCTGGGGTCGGCAGATATCACTTGCATCATAGGAACGTCAGTCGCGTAAGCCAGAGCAAATCCGGTCTCGTTTGACTCCTCTGAGCCAGGCTATTTCTGCATCGCATCGACGAGTCTTGTCAAGCCGGCAGCATCTCTTCTGCCACAAACCCAATGAAAGATCCGACAGGCGGGATCTCGGCAAGGGCTTTGGAAGCTGCAGTGTGGGCTACAACACCAGGAGAAGGTTCAGAGAAGATGTAGAAAGTCATGGCGTGGCACATGAGACGACGGCAGTCGGATTCGGGAATAGAACAGGCCTTCGCAATGTCGTCAAAGGTAGAAGTCGTTGTAGGGGGGAAACTGTTGGCGATTCTGAAACGCTGGAGGGCGGTCACGCTAATCCAAGAATTTGGCTGGGAAAGTAAAGTGTCAGTCTTGGTTTCCTATGAGTCGAGTGAGGGGGGTTATACTGGTGGGATCAGAGATTCAACTGGACCCAGCATTAAAGCTGTGAGTTCATCGGTAGCCTCCAACACAGCATCTCGAGAGGATTAAATATCAGGAGGTAAGAAAAGCTTAGGAGGACAAGAAATATCGAACGATGGAGTAGGGAGATTATCTGCGGTCAGATAGGCATCGACTTTGGGGGTTTGATCGTGGATGATCGAGGATAGCTCAACGATTCTGTTGGTAGGAATCATATTTGCGGTGGCGGAAGGGCCGAGTTCTTGTGATTTATTCTATCGAGTTGAATGAGGAGTCAAGCATATAAGAAAAGTGTTCCAAGGTGCTGCCTACAGTGGGGTGTCAAAAGTCTTCACACCCCCCCCCTTGCCAGCCAAGCTTTCTAGACCTAATTAGGCCTTGTTGTTCTCGCCGCTTTTCTAAGTAAACAACACGCTTTCGTATGTAAAACACTACACTTTTGAAGCTATTTAAGATGCCTCGACTTGAGTTATCTCCTACTATGTGTGCGCGAATTGTCGAACTTAGCTCTGAACGTTGGTTAGCTCCTTGAATACACTGAAAATACCCTTAAATCCCTTATTCTATGATTCGATTAACTCTTAAAGCCTATCCTATAGGTATAAACGACTTTACTTCGAAACTACGATCTGGAAGACCTTGAGCTTTGATAGAAGAGTAGCGTGATCACGTATACGACGTTGTTAACTATATAAATCCTTATATTATGATATAAGACCTTCTTTAGTTGTAATAGAAGGACAGGCTTAGTCTCTCTTAATAGTGATCTACAAGCTGTACAAGGAGGGGTTACTTCTTAGGTTATTCGAGCTTTATATTAAGCTTTTCTTTCTAGTATTATAGTTGAAGGAGGAGAGTTTATATATAATAGAGCTGGTCTATACCGTGGTACGATTGTAAAGGATATACTAAGAGAGATAGTAATATAAGTAATAGAATAGCCTTCTCATTCTCCTGATTTAAATCTAATAGAGAATTTATAGGCTTTGATGAAAGTAGAGCTTTATAGGCTACACTCTGAGCAGAGTATACTCCTGATATAGAAAAGACTTTAGATACGTTAATAGAGGGAGCATAAGAAGTATAGCATGCTATTAATAATAGGATTTTATATAGATTAGCTACGACTATAGGAGATAGAGTACAAGCTATTATTAACTCTGAAGGGTGGTATATAAAATACTAGAAATATAGCTTTAAAAGTGTAGTGTATTAAGTACTTGGAAAAGCGGAGAGAACAACAAGGCCTAATTAGGTCTAGAAAGTTTGGCTGGCAAGGGGGGGGTGTGAAGACTTTTGACACCCCACTGTACCTAGATAGATAAGATCAGGTAAGAGTTGAGTTGCAGTGAAGCTCTCGAGCTTGGCGGAATACCATGTGGGTAGGAGAGAGAGAGGGCACTGCCCGATTGGAAAGCTTTGGATGCGACATTGGTGAGCACTGTATTGATCTGCCGTTGTGGAGATCTATTGTTGGTGGCAATTGTTGGCCCCAACCTGCGAGACAGGGGTGTAGAATTACAATAAGCAGACACTTCTACGGTAATAACCAACTCCGAAGTATGTGGGAATTGCATGGCATACACGTATTGGCTTGATTTAGAAGCGGATAAAAGCATATCTACCGTTACCTCCACACGCATCAGATGGTACAGGGCATGTGACGCCAGAACACGTTTTTAAATGCTACCTACTAAACTACCTGAGGTTACCATAGAGTCTTCAACCTTTCAATGTGGCCTTTGAAACTGACCAAATCATCTCATAACTCCCTTCCCTCAATCAGTAATGATTAAAGGGCAACCAAGTTTTACAATGGAGTCTGCCGACCAACACTCGATTCAAGGCCTTGAAACGCTGTAAACGCAACGACTATTATACTAATACTAGCTCTCCAACCAAAGCTTTTGTTTATAGGAAAGTGTATGATGTATTAAGACGAAAGTAAATAAGTATCTATCGCTTTATCTTAATAAATAACTTATACTAGTAAATATACTAGTAGAGTTAAAATCGATAGAGTACCTAGGCTGCTCTGTTAGATAGATTACTATAATAATTATATACTTTCGTTATATACTATAGTTATAAATAGTATCTAGTATCTTTTTATTTTTTCTCGCTAGAATAATAACACTTATTACCTATTATAAATTAATACTAAGAATAAGAGTAAATATATATATTAGACTCTACGAAATAGAAAGCTCTTTAGTTAATTAAAGAAACTAACTAAATTAATAAAGTAGAATAGTATTAGTTATAGAAACCTAATTCTAAGAAGTATAAATTATCTTAGCTATTAAAGCTATTTAAAGAATAAAAAAACTTAGTAGTCACGCTACTACTAAGATATATAAAGTATCTAAATCTATACTTTCTAATAGAATAAATAACTATATAACTCTTAGTAAACGCTAACTAGTAAGTTATAAGTTAACTAAAGTAGAAAAGAAAGTAATTATTTAATATATATTTAATCTAGATATAAGAGGATTTAGACCTTAGTTAGCTAGTATAAAAGATATAGTAAATTATATACTAGAGTTATATAGAGAATACTATATTAGAAAAAACTAGGCCTAATACTTTATATAATAACGTCTAGAGTTAAAGACATGTTTTAATTATATTTACGACTTTTAAAGAGCCTTATATAAAGATTCTAAACTTATTAGAGTATAGTTCTAGCTAGTAGAGAATATATAAGCGAAATATAGTATTTAAGACTACGACTTTTAGAACTTTAATAAGACTAGTTTTATAATAGATATAATTAGTTTACTATAGTTATTATATATATAGATCGACCTAGTAGAGGTAAAGCTATTTAATCTAGTAATTAAGAATAGGCTATAGTAATTATATATATTAATAAGAAGAGTTTAAGTATACTACTATTTTTAGTAGTTAAAGTAAAAAACTACCTTACTAGTTAGTATACTAAGAGTAGCCTACTATATAATTAGGTTATAAACCTAACTAGTAATAGATAGACTAATAATAAGATAGGCCTTAAATAGCTAGAATACTTTAATAAATATATATATAGTTATATATATAGACTATATTAAATATTAGTACTAGATAAATATAAGAGTTATAAATCAGCTATATTTTAAGAGTATTATAATACTAATAATATAATTCTTCTCTATCTCTCTTCTTATTTATCTCATTTAACCTAGCTACTCGATATTAGATATTTTAGTACTCTTAAATATATATATAGACGTTAAATTAAGACCTTTATTAAAGCTTATATAAATTATATTACTAAGGTTGAATTCTTTATAGCCTTTTATATAGTCTATAACTAGTTAATTATAACCTAAAACGCTAAAGCTAAGTTCTATAGAGCTAGTCTAGTATCTCTAGATCCTTAGGCTATACTCTCTAAGCTAGATGTTATTTTATAGACTCTAATACCTCTAAGTACTCTATTAGGCTATACTAACTCTTAGGTCTCCTAGATGCCTTATAATCTAACTAACGCTCTATTATAAACAACTCTTATTAAAAATCATATTATATATTATTAAGAAAGCTCGCTAACCTCTATTTTCGAGACAGTAGCTATATTAGCTAAAGGCATAGAGATAATAGCTCATGAGATGACTTTATTAATAGTCGAAGTCTAGACTCTTTATAAGGCAAATAAGGTACTTAGTAAACGTCGTAGAGCTAAAAAGACCTAGGTTCGTCAAGGCGGTGTACTTATTATAGAGGATGTATAGGATATATTAGCTTAGCGAGATGTAAGGAGTAAGTACAAAGAGATAAGTGTTCTATGAAGGGTGATTAGAATAAGGGGCAATCGACTATTCAACGTTATAGAGCTTGTAGAAAGAGTAGTTATAATACGCGAACGTGTTAAGAAGCTATAGATGTAATTAGTTTATTAGATTTCGAGTAGTTTAAGTAAATGTTATATATTATAATAATTTAATATTATATCTAGGTAGTAGGGTGAGGAAAAGTGTCCGAGGTTCTAGAGTGTCCGAGGTCCTAGTGTACCACGTTATATATGTTATAGAGAGTATTTATATAAAGTCTAAGTTAACTTAGTAGTATATAGATTTAGAGGTAATTAACTTAATATAGAATATGTTTTTGAAAAGATGAATGCTTTCTAGTAAAGAATGAGGAAAGACTATTAATAACATAATAATTCATAAAACAGTAGAATAAAAGCAGGTATAACGATCTTCTAGACATATTTAATCTACGAGGAAAAAATTAAGAATAACTCTAATTAAGATTTACTTGAGTAAAACTACTATTATATGACGTATTAAGTGATTCTTTAGTTTATATCTATTCATTAGTTTATATCTATTCATTAGTCTTTTAAACATGATTTTGATTTAGCGAATTTTCAAGAGGTGACATTGACACAATTGTGACTAAAGACCTCTATACGTAAACGAACATCTGGTATGGACCATCTGTTTTGAATTCTGTTATAATGATTTTGATTAAGGAATAACTCTGACACGAAACCTGTTGATTGTCGGGCCTGCATCGAAATAGTTTCTGACAAGATCTACTAGAGTGACTAGTAACATGAAACTAACGAATAGACTCTGGGATATTCAAGAAGAAAACTACATGAATAAGAACTCCAGGGAGAGGGATAAGTTCTTGTGTTATATCTCATTTCATGAGGATGGAAGGTGTTTCACTTAGGTAATAATTACCTTACTAATAGAGTTTTAGTTTAAATCTTAGTCTGTTCTCGCTTAATTCTAGAGCGTTCTGTCACGTGAACCGGAATATTCGAGTATCTCTATTGATTTATAAGCACTTCTATTGTATTTGCAATCTATAGAACCTCCTAGAATCTCTCTAAGGAGTAGATATAGACCTTTACTGTCCTTATAGTTAGAAAAATCAAGTCTTTTTTACAAGTCTTTTTTAAGTCTTTACTCTTTGGATTCCTGGTGTACTTGACAGTCATCTGACTAATCCTCCTTCTACTGCTTTATATACTATATATAGTATATAACCGATATCTCTTATAGAAGGGAAAGTGGAAGCCCCTGGATAAATTTCGTCTTTACCATCTTCATCATATCTAGTTAATTTTCGTTAACATGAAGTAATAATTGAGTCAATTGAACAGATCTACTAGACTAAAATGTAGGTTGCATTGGCTTCTTCTAAGGATTACTTACCTTAGTAAGCGTAGGTATTACGGATATTTTAGGATAATATCTCCTTGTCGAGAAGTTTAGAAGTAGTAGGCGCATTGAGCAGAAACAGGTAAGTTCCTGATGTGTACTCAAGCAAGGCAAGTGGGGAAGGCAAATCGAAGTGTACATTCACTTCCCAAAATATTCAATGGAGAGATTTATTATAAACTGCCTCGTGCGTAGTGCCTTTGCTTGGAGTTTAGACTAAGACTAAGTAATTATGGAACAAAACAAATGGGCAAGAGCAGCAAAATTCTTCAAAACCTCAAGCGAGAATTCTGTAGTAAATTAGGATACTTGTCCCATTTTACAGCACTGCCCTTGAAAGGGTATCGGGCCACACTGCCAGGAGACTCAATCATCGCTGTTGAGGATTCGGAGGATTTATGTTAACATGCCTCAAATCTCTTTTTTTTGCTCCGTCAAGAATTAAAGTCTGTTTGATATTTGTCAAAAAAATTCGAGTCCCGCATTCAAAACCGAAGAGAATAAGGAAAAAAATCCATTTCTACATCAATTCAGTACACCAATATAAGAAGCTTACTAGCGGGATAAGCAAGGGTCCCCGGCTGGACATTCCCTGTCGAGTCCATATCTGAAGGGTTTGAGGCACTGGCCTCGCTTAGCGCCGGCATCCGCCCACAACGACAACATCAAATTACCGACTTAAGTGACCAAGAATGTCCAGGCTTTAATTTAACCTCCATCTCGTATGGTTGTTGCATACCTGTACCAACAGAACAGCACCATGGCTACCCAAGTGCAGTCGGAGCTGAAAGCCGAAGACCAGAAGAAATGGCAAGACAAATTTCAAGGCTTCATCCCGCGTAGGTCTCCAGTTTCACTATTGGTCTAGTCATTCTCGCTGACCCCCCCACAGAAGCATCTCGCAAGCCCGCATTCGTGCCTTCTTGGGTCAAGCAAATCTCCAAACCTTCAAGTAGCAATGGTGCTTCAACCATCAACGGTGAACATGGGAATTTGGATGACGAAGCTGCTTCTCAGGACGACAATGTCGCAAACACAGTGGAGGAGGAAGGCAAATTTCAAGATATCAATTCTGTAGTTGTTGAAGTAACACGCAAGCCCAAAGATCTACCAAATCTCCAGATTGACACCGCGGTGGACAAAGTTACTGAGCGTCACTACCAAGATGCAGTAGCCGTCGCATATTTGGACGAACTCCATCTCGAACAGTGTCGCACTCCAAACAGTGCATCTCCCCTAATTCCATCATCGCTAGAGAGGGCATTTCTTACGCCAGATGGAGGTCAACAATTCATTGCATGCCGAGAGAAGGAAAGAGCACGTTTCAAAGCCGAGCGAATTAGGAGGCTCTGCGAGCAACCCCAAAACGAAATTGTCAACCCAACACCAGTCAACGTCTCCAAAATCCCATGGATGGGCAATATGACGATGGAATCTCAAATCAGTCCGCACTCTAGATCGACTCCGTCACCTTTTTCATATTCTCCTTCAATGATTTCTCGACCCGCACATTCGCGCCGAACTGGAAATAGGCACAACCGACAACTACGAAATTTCGACATCAACACTTTTCCTGTTCCATCCCATCATACACATACTTTCATTAGAGCTCCACATTACATCGACCGCGAGGTTTTGGCAACTATCGAGCCAGATTATGTTAATGGCGGACAATTCTGGAGACACCCTCGCCAAACTGCCTTCATCCATCAACAACACGAACCCGTTCACGATAACTCTTTGAACTGTGCTGTCATCATTGAGGGTATTAACCCAAACACAAAGCACTGCGACATATTCGATATGCTCCACACTGGCCCTGTATGTAGCCTCAAGTTAAAGCCGCCCCAGCCGCCGCGGCATATGACGAGTAAGTGTAACGTGTTTATTGATTCACCTATACTCAAACCAAGTGCCAAAAAAA
The DNA here is from genome assembly GCA_001399465.1 of Hymenoscyphus scutula. NCBI lineage: Eukaryota > Fungi > Ascomycota > Leotiomycetes > Helotiales > Helotiaceae > Hymenoscyphus > Hymenoscyphus scutula. The sequence goes on from LKTO01000064.1 coordinate 13,099, forward strand.
GACCCCAACTGACACCCCTCCAGTGTCAGCGTTTGTAGCCTTCACCAATCCTCTTGCAGCTAAAATCCTCTTCGAACAAAATTCCCTTACCCAAAACAACCGCAAATTGACTGTCCGCTACAACACCACGAACGGTGGCACCCACGCGATCCCCAGTCTATACATAACCCGAGTTCTCGTGATCCAAGGTCCGCGAGAGATGATGAATCGTCCCTGGTGGATCGCATACTTCAGTAACATCTGCAACGCGCAGTGGGATCGATATCTCAATCTCCGCTGTGAGATCGCCGGACGGGCGGCTTTGGAATTCCGTTTCTCGAGAATTGAACAAGCTAGAACCTGTATGACCCATGTTCAGAATGATCCTGGATTCGGAGAAGGAGTTATTAAAGCAAGATTTGGCAGAGATCCTTGTGATGGTTTTGGATTCACTGGCAACGGTGGATCCTTTTGAGAAACGGATACATGACGAAGTGTTTGGGTTTGTTTTGGTAATGTTGTTGGGTTTTGATTTTATTTTCGCTTTTATTTTTCAGCTGTTGGGTTTGATTCAGTGTGTTTCAGTTTGATTGATACATATGGTTTGGTTCTTGACTCTTGATGAGTTCGAAATCAAGGTACGATAGGAGAAGATCGGGCGATATGAGACGAGACGAGTCGAGAGACGATACGATTCGATCGACAATGATAAGATACTTGGTGGTGGATAGAGGCGAGATTCGGTTCCCTCTTCTCCTGTAGAAGTGGTTGAGTCGTCAGCTATGACTTCTCGGTTTCGCATGTCTGTTTGAGGATTCTTTCTGGGATATGAAAGTGTATTTTGAGCAATGGAGTTTTCATAGGCGTTGGGAGATAAGTGAAGTTCACATAAGGTTTTTCTGCTATGGCACTTAATGGCGGACAGTTTGTACTCTAGATGAGCACAACAAAGATGTGATTTTTCCTTAGAATGCAGGAGCTGAAGAGACGATCTTGGGATTGAAAGTGACATGCTATCGCAGCTTTTGATGAGTTGCCGTCTGTTAAGTATAGAGTTGAGTTGTGAGAGCGAGAATTTGCCAGAAGAATGATTGATCCAACCACATGATATCTCTCCACCTCGTGGACAACCTCTACTGAGTCATATTTGTCAAAGAAACTTGAATGGGAAACAGGCTAGACATACTAGGTGCATTTGGTATAACCCAAAACACCCAACGAGAACTCGCAAACTGCCGTCCTAAGGATATAAGCTTATGAAAAACCCCATTGCTGTATGTAAATTGCACTAAAGCTTGTGTGTTGGGATGATAATTGTACGAATTCGAGTAGATACATATGTTCGTTGGAAGATCCTAAGGGTTGACTTGTTGGACAGTCATGCAATATAAGCACAATACCAGAAAAGGGTTGAGATAAATAGATGACTCTAACTCGTTTGAAAAGGAGTTCATAAGGCGTTATCATATCCAAATATATCATAATAGCGAGGGTTTGAGTTGGGAATAACACCATACAAACCTGAGATAAATCATGGACTTGAAAATTAAAGACAACCTGAGCAGGCCACCTTCAAACACCTAGGTGAATACCTATCCGTAGTAAGTGGATCCGCAACTAATTCCCCCGAGGTAGATATGACTGTGGTTCACACCAATCATTCTTCTTGTTAAGCGAGATATCGTGGTGCCCCAATAAATCATAAGTCCTTTCAGCGACCCAACCACTTTCTTACCAAGAACACACTGTTCATCATCGATCAAACAGGGCAACACAACGACCATCGCAGACATTAAGGCTCAACAACAAAGAACCAAACTTGTCTCCTTTGAACCTCTCGCTTAAGACAAAACTATTGTTGTGGGACAGTTTAGATTCGACGCGTCGACTCCACCCAACCTCGAAATCTGTTCTGCACGGTAACAACTTGAAGTTCTAATACCATATACCAGTAAGTGGTGCACTCGTTTCTTGCATCACCGCCGACTAATTGATCCATTAGAAATGTCTTCCTTCAACCATTCCTGCGCCTTTATCCTCCAACATCCCTCTCGACAACCGCAAGGCCCTCCCACAGACCAAACAACAGTCAACTTCTCGCGATGGACCCTTCCTGCTCAAAATCCATCTCCCCCAACCAGCGCGTCAGCGAGCACGGCAGCGAGCAATGCAGCAACCAGCCTCTCATGGAGAAGCTTGGCAACCACGGGGGGTGCTGGCAAACAAGGCCACACTAAACCGAAGTCCACTGTCTCGGTCCCAAATGTCTCGGCCACCAGCGAGAACCGCTTCGCGTCCTTGCCGGTCGAGAACACCTCGACCTGTTTCCGCCCGAATGCGATGGTTGTCCAAGAGCGCACCGGACGACGTCAACGAGGCAAGCGCTCAAGAAAACCACTTGCGCCAGGCCACAAGGAGTATCTGGGCGACCGTTACTCGAAGTACCACCAGGCGCAAGTTGTCAATCTTGATAACACGGACAACTGCGCGACCTATATCACCGGGGTTCCCTTGAGCATCAACCCAAAGAAGTTCTTCGCCGCCATCGATTGTGGTGCGGTCGCGACAATTGACGTCAAGGACGCCAACGAGAAGTACTCGTTGAAGGCAGCAGATGTTGTCTTCACGAAACCAGAGGCTGCTGCTCGCTTTGTTGACAAGATCAATAGCGGCCCTGGCGTGTACATCGATGGTCAGAGACTCTCCGCTCGGTACAACAAGTTTGGCCAGTATGCCACTCCCCCTGGCCAAACTCGAGTTGTTTTTGTTGAAGGACCGGAGGAGATGATGGGGGTCAAGGAGTGGCTCGACTATTTTGACCAATACTCCATCTATGTCCTCGAAGACATTAGGGAGATCTACCACAAGAATGGCCGAGTCATGCTGGAATTTTACTTTGTTCGCATTGTTGGACAAGCACAAACCATCAAGCAGGCAATTGAGGAGGATGATGACTTCCGGGGAATCATCAATGTTGGATACTCCCGTGACCCTTGCGAAAATTAGGCCTCGGTGGATGAAGCTCCCTCGATAGGGGCAAAAAGCAATTTCTTTCTTGTCAATCTTGCGTTTTGGTCTGTTAAACCTGGGAATAACTGGATGTGCGTATGGGATACCCTCTGGCGCCTTTATTTGTTATGAAGGAGAAAACCTTGGGAAAGCAAAGCTTCCTAGTAATTGAACACCTTCCTTAAGAATCTTGTTTGCGACCTTTGAAGCAATAGAAGGTGACCATGTTGTGTGCTGTGAGATGACCTGACGTAGTTTGCTAGTAAAAGCTGCTGTTGTTGAAAACCTGAAAAAAAAGAAAGGCCAATTACCAAGATTAATGTGAGCAAAATTGTATCTAGTTATCATTTAGCAAGAGTCTGAATCAATTTTTTCCCCAGCGCCCTGGAGACTTTGATGCACGATTGGAAGGTACTACTTAACTACTTTATAAAAGGCTATGCCTCTGCTACGACCAGGAAAGTGTTATATCTTAAATCCCAACCATGTGTTTCATTGAAAGGGCACACAGGGGCCATACCCTATCTTATCAATATGGATCGGAGAATATAACTTCCGGTTTCCGTTTCGCCTACTGAAAGTGAAATGCCCTTTGCTTAGGCAGCCACGTGTATTGAAAGAAGTGAATCAAGGACCGTCGGTTGCTTAGAAGTTTCTAATAGAGCCGCTCTATTTTAGGTAATGTTTCCTGCTTGCTTGTTAGCCGCCAGATATTCAAAACATAACATTCTTTCAACAGTATCTACCACAGTCGCTACCGCTCCTGTTACTTATTGTTCATCTGGTTTTGAATTCCTGTACATCGCCTTGCACTAAGTCCACTATACCTTTTGATACTCCACAGGCTTTCAATCTCTAACAGCATCGTGTGTGACAATTTCCTTTTCCAGACATGCTGCTTGATAAATAAGAATAACAGTTCCAGACACGATGGAAAACAACAGAATGACTTTGAAACCTTCGAGTCCGACGGCATCAAAGAAGGACGAAGGGGAGCCTTGCATAAAGTCGCGTCCAGCTATTTTCGTGCTGCTCCAGGAGTATTTGAAGACTGCCCCAAAGATCCCATCCTCCTCGCGAACCTCTTCAATAGATCAACCAACTGGGTTTGATACTCCTTCCGGAAGCAGCTCTCGTGATTCTTCCATTGCCAGAATAAACAACAATATCTCCAAGAGATATTCTACCCATCGAAATTCTGTTGATGATCATGGTATGTAACGGGACGGCCTGCCATAACTACCTGTAATAACCCAGGGAAAGTCGCTAACTTGATCAAAGCATCTTCAAGCTCTACTCGACGTTCCTCGTTGATGATGAATGCTATTGAGAACAGCATGAAGACTCGAAAAGACGATAGCGAAATTTTTTTAATGGAAAACCCTCCATATAAACTAAAGCTTTCTCAACCCGCAAATGCAAAGAAGGACAATGGAAATGTGACTAGTGCCCCGAAAGCCAAAGATCCATACTTCGCAGAGCTTTTGGCCCAACTAGAGATGACTGAATCTTCGGGCCCAGTTTTGACCACTAGCCCACATCAGAGGTCAGAAAGTCTCGGAGTGTCTGAATACAAGTTCTCAGTTGGACGTCGAACAACGGAATCACGACTTGATAACTTCAGCACGCCTATGATGGAGGGCATGGACTTTGACATTCCAATACGCTCCTTCGCGAAACTCAAAGAGAATACAGCCCCTGCAGATGTTTCATTGGATGGCTTTTGCAACAACGAGATGAGATATTCATCAGATGAGCGAACGCTTAGTCACCCACCATACGACACGATGCTCACTGGTATGGACAGCTGGCCAGTCCCGGCTCGAGGAGCAACTACCAATGGGTCCCATTCATGGGTCGACATTCCGTCTCGCTTCGAGAGTTCGACTCATGAACGATTTAGCAATATATATGATGGCATCAGTCGGCCATATAGTCAAGTATATGGCGTGCCGGAGAGATAGAGAGTGACGGAACGAGAAAGACATCAAGCAGCAACCCCTACCATCAGATCAGTAGCAGCTGTTAACCATACAAATGATTTGATGTCATTGCCCCAAGCGAACATGTAACCATCGAAGATGATCTTGCGACAAATGGGCCTTCTTCCGGACAAACCTCACCCTGAAATAAAGGGAGAGGCTCCGTACAATGTCCCGGATGAAGAGAATGGCGCTTTATTCATAAAGTACATCCCGACGTCGATAACTCATGGTCATATGTTCCTTATCATCAACTGTGGTGCCGTCTACACCCTGCACATCTACCCAGCAGTTGATGGGCACAGAACATTGGGGGCCAAACTCGTGTTCATGAAGCCTTCCAGTGCCGCCACATTCCTCCGGAATCACATGAACCAGCCATTGATTCTTCATGGCAGGCGGATTTCCGTGGAGTATAATCGCGATGGCGCCCGTCGATATGAGGGAGCAAAGACCAGAGTTCTTCGTGTTACGGGACCTGAGGAAGGAAGAGGGTTCTCGTTCTGGGATCAATATATCTGACGATTCTGCTCTTGCTATTTCGAGCTCACACATGCCCCATCTATGGTTCACGGGGAGAGTGTTGTTGATCTCAGATTTGCTCGAGTTGAAGGCAAGTCGCAAATGGTGATGAAGAGCATCAGGCAAGATCCCGCTCTTTAACACCTGAATGTCAGCTATGGTCCTGACCCATGCGACCCATCGTCGATTCCGGCTTTTGTCTTTACTGGAAATACCAAAGTCGAAAACAATAACCAGTAAGCAAGGGTAAATATTGATTTTGAGGACAAGCGCCCTTTGGAATACGAGAAATCTAGAATATGGAACTTGGTAGCGGCGGATTTCGAATCGGGGGATGAAAAGCATTTTCTTACTTTCTTTTTTTGCTCCTAATAATTGCTTTTGCTGAACACACAGAGTAACAAGTAGCGTAAACTAGTTACTTCTCCTTTTAATAAAAATCGAGTTGAATCATCGAAAATTGATGCTCTGGTTCAAATACCAGAAAGTAAAAAATCGTAGTCCAGGCAAACCCCAGTATCTGTGAATAAGTCGCCAGCAAAAGAACGAGAAAAACTCCTTTACAAAGAGAAACCAGCCACCGACAAATCGTGCAAACAGTTTTATATAGATGACACTAACTACATGCCTACTGTGAATTGCCTCAGTGAATGGGACTTTCACTTATGATGTTTACTCGAAGTCCAAGCCGGAAGTGAATTAAGCGCAGTCAGACGGTGTTTCTAGGGGCTTCCGTCATGGAGTCACAGTCCGGCTGCCTTGGTTTTGGCTTTCGCCCCAAGAAATCCCTTTCCTAATTACTTGTTTGTGAGCAGTAAACATAACCACCATATTCACAGAACTTACCAGAATCCACACAATAAGCAAACCTCCTTTACCGCAATACCAGTGACAGGTAACGCCTGAAACCCTGTTCCATTCTCCATTCTTTTGACAAAGAAGAAGTATTGAACATGACGGACCCCTTTCTCCCTCGAATCTTCTTGAAAGAAGAAGGCAACACGCAAGCACTTGCGCTTCCCACGAAAGATAAGAATACCCCGAGTCTACCGCAGCATACCGAGTCTTCAAACAACATGGGCCGGAATATGTTCGAGGATAATGAACAGACGAGTTCGAGGTTCATGGGAACAGCACCCAAAAATCTTCCCATCCTATCCCGCATCACAACAGATGAGTTTCTGCTCGAGAAGCTGCACAGCTTAAAATTGAGAGAACAACCAGCGACGGCGAGTACTTCACGATCATCAATCGATGCGGGAAACGTTTTCGACTCCTCTCCTCTCTATCGAAGCACCGGTAACTCTTCAGCCGTAGAGCCACTGCATGTTGGATTAAACGACAGATTATCAGGCCGAGTTGATAACAGCCGAGGTGACTATCCTGCTTATGATATCCAGTAATCAAATGACTGACCGCATGAAAGAGATGCTCAGCTATCAAGGTTTCCACGAAAGCTTGCCGACGGACCCCTTCCATGCAACCTTCTTCAGTGAAGACATGACGAAGAACCCCTCCGAACAAGCACCGTCTGCGAGTATTATAAAACAGCGCTCCCGATTCCAAGAAGTCTTCGATAACCAAATGTATGAGCGAAATCGAAGCCGCGAACACGTAGAGCAGGAACCCATTCCATCTACTGCAATGCGTTACCCTGCGGAGGGGGTGGAAACCCCATACAGTATACCTCGCCATCAACTACGAACGAGTTTGAGTCTGGAGGAGGCTGGAAATGAAGAACCGGGTTTCCGTATGCAGCCATTGAGACCAAGGGTTGATGACGGACACCAACGCAATGCCCTCAGCATGCCCACGATTCAGAAAAGCGCTGACGGGGAGGCCATGAACGGCTTCTCCAACACCTACAACACGGCTGGATGGCATCCCTCCAGCAGTATTGTAGCCCAAGTTCGTCGAGCAAGCCATCTATTTGAACATACCTATGAATCAAGACCAGTTGGATGTGATCATGGACAGGTTCATGACAGAAATCTTTTCTCCTCCGCCATCTATCTGGCATCATACCCGATGGCATTATTCCCCCGAAACCCACAGCAACCTCCAGCGACCAATAACCACCCATATGGTTCGGTCAGCTCGACGGCGATGCAAAACCCAAACCCTTGGGCTGGCATGGTGATGTGTTCTCCCACACTGAAGGCATCTAACATGCTTATGAGACAAAATGGCTTATTGCCACCCATGATCGAAGGAAACTTCACGGCCCTGAAATCTCACGATAAAGACGGGCAATGGACTGAGACTTGCGAGGATAAAGTCCCAGATGAGTACAACTGCGCTCTGGTAGGCATCCTTTTCCGTTTGAATTCCAAGAACCTGTCCTTGCCTTTCGCTTTTAGTGAAACGGAAATGAACAAAGACTAACTTGTTGTAGTGGATCATGAACATTGCTATAACCATCACACCAACAATATTTTTCAAGATGATCAGATGCGGTGCGGTCTATGCCCTCCACCTGTATCCACCAACAGGCCAGCACACGACGAAAGCAGCTAAGTTGATCTTCAAGCAAGCCTCCAGCGCAGCGGCCTTCCTCCAGCAGGCAAATTCCGTACCGGGCCTCTCGCCTCATGGCAAAAATCTCAAGGTGCAATACAATCGTAATGGGGTTCGTGCATACCGTGGAAGCAAGACCCGGGTGCTTCGTGTCATGGGCCCCAGCAAGGAGATGTTGTTGCCGGTCTGGGATCGATACTTTCGGGGACTTTGCGTCTTCGACTATGACGAAGTCCTGTTTCCCCCTTGCAACATCGAAGGCTATTCTATCATTGAGTTCCGCTTCATGCGAATCGATGCGCAGTCGCAGATGATCCACAAGGAGATAACTGAAAACCCGCAGCTTCAAAGATTTCAGGCTTCCTTTGCTCCCGACCCTTGCGGATCTTAAAGAATACCAAAAATCTTGAAAATCGTGGAGGGCGAAGGGTATAGCTGGACACCAAAGCTCGTTGGGGTCTGTCCAAGGATATGCGGTTTGATTCTGATTATAGATGGAAAAAATCCGTCTTTAACATGTTCGGCATTTGTAGCTCAGGGGAGATATTGAGGGTTGGAAAGAGATGGGGCGCCTGTTGGAGTTTGGCAGAAATTTTGATTTTGTGATTTTGGTATTTTGAGGTATTCTGGGTATTGGAAATGGATATTGCTCGGAAGCGGTTACAGTGGTGGTTACCGAAAATCAACTCCATTGTTGGATTTATTCCTCCCAAAACATTACAGCTTCTCGAGGTCATGAGAGAATGATTGAATACAAATTTCCAATTGGGGACGAAATCTAATAAAACGTGGCAGATAGGAGAAGTAAACAAGAAAACGTTTGGAACATCTATCGAGGTCGAACAACAGTAATGACCTCGAGGTATCTAGGCAGCAACTTCAGGGGAAGTCATATCACAAAATCGGAAGCGGTTTTGCAACTATGATCTTCTGACTCTCCTGTTTGAGAAGACACTTCAAGATCAATCGTATCTCAGCAAATAGCTTTTGAAATGACGTATAACTCAGAGCAGCACATCCTTCCGCTTTTTAGTGGTTTGATTCACTTCATTTATCCACACCGTTGAACTTCTAGATGCCTGAAATACAAGCAGCTGTATTAGAAAGATTGAAAACAATTTTCTATATACGAGGACTGAAGAAAGGATCTTGACTGCTCGTCATGGCCACGAATACAACCTCCGCGTAAAGTTCCGCAGTGATAGAACACGCGGAGCCATACGCGAGGAACTGAAAGCAGAGCGATTAGCCTAGAAGGGGGAAGCATGGAAAACCAATCAAGTAAATGCCTACACTTGATAGGCGGAGATAAAGTCCGTGATTTGTGATGCGGCTGCACTTGTGGCGCTAGCAAATATGAGCAAATAGGGTGAATCCAGGAACGAAAGATATAGACAAGAGGGGCTGGGGCACCGAACCTCGTGGAACCTGACAGTTAAGCGAGATAAAGTGAACATAAGGTCGGTCCACTTTTTCCCTCTCAAACTAAACCTATTCCACAAAGAAATTAAGTCGTCCCAAAAACTAACACCACAACTCTCTTAGGCAGCAGCGTCAACAGTATCAGTTTCCTCAAAACTGTTGAAGGGACGTCATCCTCTTTTACCCAGACTGAATCTCTTGCACTTACAAGATGAGCCCAACCAACGATCCTCCCCGAGCGTCACGTTGGGTCGGAACCCGAATGTTTGACGCCGAAGCCATGGCTCTGGCCGCCCAACCTCCCTCGAGAAACCTGCAAGCACCAGCAGAACCTGTAGGTAGTAGCATTCCTCGGCCTCGTTCCCGTACTTTTGGTGTAAGCAGCACCCCGGGACTTGGCCCCGAGAGACTCGATGGCGTTGCAGATTTCCAACCTCAACCTGAACGCCGCCCTAGTCACTCTGGCCACCACCAAGCGTCCAACCTGCTTCGCCTCAGATCAGACACTCAAGGAGTGGGACCTGCTCGCCTGGGACACACGGGAGCTCACCAAGCCACGAATCGACAGAGCCCTTCCCCTACCCAAACACAATGGCCTATTGATATGGCCTCCCCACGAAGAGCCTCGACTGGTGATTGGCGCGATAGACAGAATCCAGCACGTATGTTTCCCTTTCCAACCAGCAAGACCGCATGGTACTAACAACTTAGGGTCAGATCCCTATGCGTTCCCACAAGCCATTGCTGGAATCCCCCAACCACCACCACCAAAAAATGAAAGCCAGTGGGCGATGTCGAACCGACCGAGCTTTGGACTCGAGGGCATTCTGGAGGGGGAGCGTACAAGCTATGCGGGTGCACTCAAGAGCGATCAAAATCCATCCATGCCATACATGGGACGATCTCAACACCGCAGCAGCAACTCGGTCGACTACCGCCCGGCGGACCGGTTAAATAAGCAAGCCTGGTAAGTCTACGTCCAATTGTTTTTTGATCTTGCTAATTTGGGTTTGAGGCCGATCCTTGAAAGAACCCAAAAAGTTGCCAACACAAGAAACAAGCCTCTCCTCAGTCTCGAAACTAGCACGACGTTCGAAGGCCCACAGTCTGGAAGTAACTCCGGAAGCCCTCACAGTGGTCGCAGAATTGATCTTGGTGGATTCAGACCTTCTCGAATGAAAGAGGAACAACGTGGACGTGTCGCTGCCCCAACTGGTTCCAATTATCTTGGCAACAAACAAAGTCGTCGCCAGTCTCCACGAAACCCAGACGATCCAAACGAGGATAATTGTGCTTTGTGGTTGACCAACTTACCAGTCGGCCTTACGCTCCGTAGTTTCCTCGCGCTTGTCAATACCGGGCAGGTCTTTGCTGTGGTCTTCTCGGAAGCAAAGCCACCCACATGGACCCAAGCAGTGAAGTTGGTCTTCAAGACCCACGAAGCGGCTGCGACATTCTTGAACCAGGTACGAAGCCAACAGGGCATTGTCGTGAGAGGTGTGCGAATGGAGGGTATCTGGAACCGAAACTGGTACCCGGAAGATCGAAGCTCAAAGACCCGAGTCCTTCAGATCGAGAGTCCTGCTGAAATGACATTCCAAACTTGGCACGACTACTTTGACGAGTGCGTCGTTTATCAGATCGAAGAGGAACTTGAAATGCCTTGCTCCATACCAGGCAAGAGACTCTATGAGTTCCGATTTGCGCGTGTTGATGGCCAGTCCGAGGCAATCTACCAGGCAATTGCCAAAAACTCGAAGTTTGCTGGCTTGCGCTATAGATATTCGGCCGATCCTTGCGATCCCAATTCTGGTCTGAGGTAATTCTGGCAACATGTTTGCTTGGGGGGGGGGGGGCTGTGAGGGAGGTAACTCTGTCAGCGGTTGTCTCTCACATCTTCCAAAAATTGTCAAGGAATGTTGAATAAGATGTTACTCTTCTAGAAAGATAATCTTATAAAAGGGTATAGTGGTGTTTATGAAAAATGGGGTTTCAGTTTGTAGGGGATAAGATGTTGATCTTCTGGGAAGACAATCTTTAACATGAATGTTGCAGTGACGAAATTTCTGGAAAAAATGATTCAAGGTGTGAATCTCCTCAAAAGAGAATCTTGATAGAAAAAGGATACAGGATGGAGGAAATTAAAAAAATACAAGACTTGGTTCAGTACAGTTGTGGTTTTTGTGCCGTGTGGTAGTTTGCCATGTACTATCAAGGCGAACAGAATAAATCATAGTACATGAGGGATTTGAATGAAAATGAACATTTCTACTTACTCATTGAGGAGGTGTCAAGAGACACTCAAGTGATGACTCTCCGCTAAATAGTTCTCGTGCCAGTTTCTATTAATGCTTGCTGGGGTAGACTCCCACCCTTCCTCATTCGATCATTTCCTTGTCCTCGATTCAATTTCCTGTCAGAAAAATATCGAGGTCCTATTTTCCTATTTGAGCGAGTTGTATTCAATTTTGGGTTTGTGGAGTCAGGATCGGAACATGTCGGATTGTATGGGGGGTGCTCTGTGTAGGCACCATTGATCTACGACGGTTGGAGTCGGTTTGCCTGTCAGTTTAAAGATCGAAACATGCTCTCAAGTACCGACTTACAGCTTTGGAACAGATCAATAGTCGGCAGTTGACTGTCTGGAGGCACACTCTCCTGGTGGTTTTAGGAATCGGTTCACATGCAGAGTCGGTCTGTTTGGGATTTGATTGCGCAAAGTTAATGACACAGGGGGGTGATTTTCTGGAAAGAGAAGGTAAAGAATTAATGGGTAGACTGTAAAGATGGATCTGTTGATGGTGGTTGATGATCTTGGAGAGTCGTTGGATTAGCGTTGTGCTCTCTACGGTTGGGGCGTACAGGGTCAATCAGATTCGTCGTTAATGTGGGGTCACCGGAAGCGGAGTAAGCCGATGGCTACGGAACGGATTTAGAGTACGGAACGGACTTAGAGCCGATCGTACTAACTAAAGACTTAATTCTAAACATTAAACATTAAAGTATTAAAAATTATAGAATCTTTATTAAAAAGTTACTCGAAGCTAGTAGAATATTAATAATTATAGAAATAAAGATATAATATAGTTTATTAGTAAGTCGATTATATTACTAAGTTAATTACTTTTCCTTAGTATAAACTTCTAAAATTTTAATACGCGTTTTCTTAACTATTTATCATAGAAATTTAAACTTAAGAAGAGCGAATTATTCTAGCTATCGAGGCTATTTAAACGTCTAAAAAACTAAGTAAACGCTTTATAGTAAAGATCTATAAAGTACTATATATATAATAATATATATAGCTAATAGACCGTGTAAGAGCACGACTATATTAGGTATCACGAGTAGTAAGATTAATACTATAGAACTATCTATTTAAGGATTCTAAGCTAAGGAAAGAAGAGAAGAGAGTAGAGCTTAGAAGCTAGAGGCTCTTAAATATAGAAGATATACTAAGGACTATGCCTTAGCCGAGTCTTAGCTAGAGGCTAGTTAGACGTATAGTAGCCGCCAGGTTCTAGCTAGAGCTAGTCTATAGCGTAGTAGCGGTTAGAACTACTATATTACTCTCCCCTTTAAAAAAAGCTTACTCTTAAGCTTATAGACATCTCTATATTATTATATAATTCCTTATACGAATCTAACCCGTTCTTATAAGCCTTAATCTAATCCTCTAAACGACGTAGAAGACCTAGTTATATAGAGTACGCTAAATAGAAGCTTCTTAGCTTATATAGATAATACTTAAAATCAGAGGTAGAATACTAGTCTAGGTTCTTATCGTATTCTATCTAGTTGGCCTTATAGTATAGTATATTTCTTATCTTTTTTACTACGATTACTTCTTCTATTTTCTACTTCTCGTCGTCTATAATTAGTATAGGTAGCGGTAGCTCATTTGTCTATTCTAGTAGCGAGTTGTCTATAGCTCTCTATAGACGATCTATTAAGAATATAGAGTGTACCTTTATAGAGAATAGTAACTTAACTTTATAGAAGTGTTCTACCTTTTAAAGTACTTTATATAGACCTACTATTTAGTAGTCTAGCTTATAGCTAGAACGCTCTATCTTCTAGTTTCTTATAGATACCTAGACCTTATCTTCTACTTTAAAATTAACTTTACGTCGGTAGAGGTTAATATTCTTTCGCTTCTTGTCTTACGCTTTCTTTATAATTATTCGAGCTGTTTTCTATACTTCTTAAAGCTTTTTAACTACTACTTATATCTCTTCTTAGCTTAGCTTTTCCCTTAGCGTAGTAGTAGTTAGATTATCCTAGTTAAAAGAGGTATAAGAAGAGTAGCTGTTTAGGAGTTTAAATAGAGACATTCTAATACTCTTATAAGATAGCTTTAGCTAGGCGTAGTCTATTATCGGTAAGAGCTCTAACTAGTTATTCTAATAGTAATTAACGAAGAGACGTAAGCGCTAGTCTAAGTACTAATTTATAATCTCTTTCTATCTATCGGTCTAAGAGTAGAACGCTATAGATAGCTTAATCTAAACTTCTAGTTTCTAGTAGAACTTAGTCTAGAAGTTAGAGATAAATTAAGTGTTATAAATTATATATATATATAATAAGTAAAGACTAGACGATATACTAATAGATTAAGTACTATTATATACTCTTATAGTAATAGAGGACTACTTAGACTAGCTAAGTAATCTAGAGATTTTATCTAGATTAAATTATATAACTATTATTAATTAGTATTAATTAACTAAATAATACTAAGTAAGATTAGAATAATTAGAGTAATTATACTAATTAATATAAGTAGAAAGGTTCTATATAAGACTAGTATATCTACTATTAGATAGAAGCTTTATACTTAACTTAATATTATATTATTATTACTACCTTAATAGCTTTATAGTTAAGTAATAAGTTTATCTTTAAGTAAACACCTAGCTCGCGATTATATCTCTTTATAAGAATAAACTCTAGCGATACTTAGTTACCTTAGTTAGTTAGTTTAAGAATTATTATAAGAAGTCTCTAACGATTCTAGAAGCTTATAACTACCTAGGTATATAGTTTTATATAGAAATTTATATAGAAAATATAATATTAGACTATTAGAAATCGACTTTACTCTTATAGCTAGATTATCTAGTTTTAGCTATTATAAGCCTTTAGATATTTAAAGCTATCTATATAGCTTTCTAGCTCTATATAGCTAATCTAGAATATAAATTTAAAGCTGTTTTTAACTATATAAGTCTTATTTCTAATAGTCTAGACTCTTTCTAATTAGTCTTTAGTTAGAATCTCTAAATACTTATATTCTTAAGACCTTATAGACTCTCTAGACCTCTAGTAAAAACGTTACTATAGATAAGACTATATCTTATTTCTAAGGCTAATCTTATAACACCTTAAAGATCTCTAGTAAGCCTATTAATCAAGGTTATAAGATCTAGGTTCTAGCTAACTAGAGCTTCTTTTTTAGCTAGGTTTTCTACTAGAAAGAGACTAAAAAGAGTAATCTAGTAAGAGGTAGACTCGGTTCTTAGAAAATTACTTAATCTAAAGCTCTTAGAACTAATACCTTGTTCGCTATAGTTATATACTTTATAGCTAGGCTATCTAATTAAGAGAGAGGCTATTATATCTATCTTAATAACTTATTTATAAATATAAAGTTGTTATTATATAGAAGAGAGCGAAGTTAGAGAGTAATAGATATAGTAATAGCTAAAAGTAGTTTTATTAAGTGTTTTATAGAATTAAAAGCTTAAGATATAAGAAAGAATTTAATTCTCTAGAGTACTTTCTTTACTATATTATCTCTAGACGATAAATATAATATAATAGTATAGAAAGATAATACTTTAGTACTTTTAATATCTATAGAGAGTAATAGCTAGAGAGAGGTAGAGTACCTTTATAAACGCTTCTTAGAGATCTCTTCTTCTATAAAAATAGTATATATACTCTTCGGCTTAAACGCTACTATCTAGCTTACGATTCCTAAGTACTAATACTATTATAACTACTAAATAGACGCTATAGATCGAGGTAATTAACTTAAAAAGCTAAATTTAGTATATATACTCTATCGAAGAGAAGGTTATTAATCTTTAGTTAATTAGAAGAAAGATATAGCTATTATAAACGCCTATCTACTTAGTTTCTATACGAAACTACCTTCTAATAAGAAGTAGACTAACTAGATAGTCTTTAGAATAGAGATTATTAATTACTACTTTAGAATTACTATAGAAACACGCTAGAAGAGGAAATTAACTAAAATCTCTTTAGTTAATAGTAATAGAGAGTTAGAGTACTTCTTAGTCTAAATAGAGAGTTAAGAGGATTATATTATATATAAGAATAAGAGAGTATTCTAGGTAGTAAAGAGAAAGGTTTTAGAGAAGCTTTTTATTAGAGTATATAGTAAATACTTATAAATTAAACTATAGAGGTAGACTTTATATAAGAGCGAATAACTACTATTCTAATATAGAGTCTAACTCTCTCTATATATAGTAGATGTAGCTATATATTCTCTATAAGTATTATATAAATCGCTACTACTATTAATATTACTATTACTACTACTAGTCGCTAAGTAACTAAGATAACTCTATAAGTATAACCTCTTATACTTTTAATAAATATTCTACTAAATATTAAGAGGTCTAGATATAGAAAAAGGTCTCTATTTAGCTATAAAGTCTATATAGTTACTCTCTATAAGAATAGTAATTACTTTATCTAGTATTATAGTCTAGAATAGAGATATTATAATAAACGTCTAAATACTCTTAATTTTTAGTAAGAGATTAAAGCGCTAAGACGCTAAAAGTAGCTAGTAAAATACTAGTTAAAAGAATAGTATAATAAAAATAAATTATAGATAAGTATAAGAGGAAAAAAATACTCGACTCTTAAATATATATATATATTTAGATAGATGTTAAGAGATTTTAGTTACTATCGAAAAACGAGGTGTTTTATATTAAGTTTCTTTAGTTTATATAGATTTAGAAGCGAGAAGTTTATATATTATTAAGTAGGTATAAGTATAGTTAAGAAGAGTATTATTTCCTTATCGATCTACTATCTATTAATTTCGCTATAGCGTCTTCTAGTCTATATTTCTTCTTCGTCTAGCTATAGTACTCTTTAAGTTATTTAGTTCTTATATAGCCTCGAGAACCTATACTTAATAGTAATTTAAGAAAAATATCTCTATCTTATAGCGAAGAAAAATCTATATTAGCTATATATATCTATATACCTTTATAAGTTATATTAGTATATATTAAATCCTAATAGGTTAGCTACTATTAAAACCTTTTAAACTTTAAAATAAGTAATAACGTTTTTCTTAAGTAAGTCGATTACTCGAATACTAAAACGCGACACTTAACTTAAAATTAAAATACTACTACTTAACTAAGTCTAACTCTCTAATAACGAGAGTTATATTCTTTTAGCTATCTAAGTATTTAATTTAGATTATTTAAGAAGTATATAAGCTTATATTAAAGCCTACGACGTATCTTATATAACTCTCTATAACTAAATATATAGAATCTCTTCGCGATATAATACTTCTTCTAATACTTAAAGACTTACCTCTAAAGAGAAGCTAGCTATTATATAATATATTCTCGACCTAGACTTATATAGGTTTCTACCTCGGCTAGTAGCTATTTAAGAAATAGTAGACCTTCTTCTCTCTAAATATAACACGCCTCTAGTAGATAAGAATTAGACTTCTACCTTTATTAAACGTTATATAGAGATTAAAACGAAATTTAGCTATAAGTATAATTATAAAAGAGTGTAGTATAAAGACTCTATAGTTATTAGAGACTAGTTTAGACTTATATAAAATATAATTACTAAATATAGAATTATAGAGAAGAATATATATAACTTTAATAAAGCTAGGTTTCTTATAAGAGTTATTATAACTACTAGAGTTATTATAAGCTTAGAGTTAAGGAATTATCTAAAGACTTCTTAGCTAGGAAATAGAGAGTAGGTTTTAATTATATAAGATATAAACTTATATAGTTAGATACTTTCTCTATTTATTATTTTTAAGAGATAGTACTACCTCTCTACTTAGTATAAGGACTTAGGACTTCTATAAGATTAGATAATTATACTAAGTAAGAATAGATAGACGATAAACGAGATTAGATTTAAGTAGATTTAGTACTTTAACAAGTATATAAAGAGTTATATAGTTAGATAATATAGACTTCTTATTCTTAATAGCTATAAGTTATATATTTTAGTTTAATTTTAGTAATACTATTAGAATAATAGTATTATTACTCTCTATATACTACTATACTTATCTTATATTCTATAGCCTCTTAATATTAGCTGTTTTAGTCTATTAAAGATATTCTATAGTAAGTAGATTAATAATCTTATTTAGATTAGAATTTAGTATATTACTAAGCTTAAGTTTCTTTCTATATTTAAAGAGGTATTTAAAGCTATATTTATAGAGTAGAATATTAAGAGTAGATTTTAAGTAACTAGCTTAGTTCTATATAATTCTAAGAACGTTCTTTCTTACCTTAGTCTAAGACTTAAGACACTAACTCTACCTTCTATAAATAAGCTAATCTAGACTCTAAAGACGCTATAGAACGTAATAGAGCTTAAATTCTAGACTATATATCTTAAAAACCGTATTATATAATACTAAGATAGTTCTTCTATATTAATCAACGAGGCATTTAATCGGCTTACTAAGAGGGCTTAAATTATAGTATATAGAGCTACGCTTATAAGAGCTGAAAACAAGGCGCTACAAGAGGTAAATCAGCTTAAAAAGAGAAGGGAGAGAAAGAAAAAGAGGCGCATTTACTAAGGTGGAAGTCTTACAGTTAAGGAAGGCAAGGAAATTGTTCAAAGTACTTAAACTCAGTAGGAAGAGAGTATAAATAATATATAGCGCCAGCGCTTAGAAGGCAAGCAGCGACAGTATGGTTTATGTAATCAGGTTGGACATAATGCTCGTATATACAAGGCACCTTAGGAATTGATTAATATAAGTAGCTAAGGGTTTTTTAATAGTACTGTTGTAATGTATTCAAAGTTGTAGTGTTATCGCGTTTTAGTGATCGGCTCACCCGGGAAAAACGTTACTTAGCTCTATTTAACTAAAAATAGAATATGTATACACTTGTACTCCTCTATTTCCCACGTTACAGCGACGCCCGAGGCACCTCGAGGGATACTTATTCTCTGACCTGTAAATGTTTTATTCCCCTAGTAGCCCACCGTGCAATTTGTGCTTCGTTGTGAACCTCTCTCGCTTATTTTGAACTATGACTCCACCTATTTTTTATTGTGGGGTGGGGGCCTGGTTTGCCGAAGTTTATACTAGTGCGACCGCTTTAGGCATAGTGCCGCGCCAACGCGGCTGCTCTCTCACGAGTGAGGAAGGAGTGAATTGAAGAAGAAATGGTCGTATCACGCTTGCTAGTTCTTGTTCCCTCGCCTCTACTATAGCCTATAGCCTCGAAATTAGGATAACCGCATATCAAAAAAACCTGAAAAGACTTAAATACGAAAGTTTTAGCTATCTTCCTTCTTGGGAAATGAATCTCACCTCATTTGGTGGCGCCCACGTGCTGAATCTGTTAAGAATGCTCTCTCTGTTTTCGCTCTTTACAAGAAGTGAGTAGTTTTATTACTGGAACTTGTTCCCCGAATTATAGGCACCTGCAATTTTTGGCTAGAATAAGGGATGCCGACAGAAAGATGAATTCTATTGACTTCAACTTTATTTTCCTTGGATCCTTTGTCACTCTGGCATTATTATGTGGGCGTTTGAGGGACTACCAACCATGTTCAACAATATTTCACACGCCCATAACATTCCTGTCATAGTACGACTCTCGCTACAAATTCTACTCTTGGGTTACCTCTTATTGTTTCCTTGAAAAGGACAATGATGCTTTGGAAGCAAATTTGTGGTTTGGGAATTGATATCACACTTGTTTCTACTTTGTCCATATGCTTGTTGTGGCGTAATTTTGAGTACAATACTACGAAAACATTCAATCCTGAATGGACAAGAGAAGATGGTTGAACCCCCTCGCGAAGAAAGGTATGTAAGATGTGGTATTTTCCAGTTGTGATTGGATTTATAAAGTGGAGTACTGGCATGAAGGAGAACACGCCGTGGACAGAAAAGCCAGTAATAAATAGAAGTACTTCGTAGCTAGTTTCCTACTATATTGCTCGTTCTGACCTTCCCGAATATAACTTCATAGCACAGAATCTCTAGGATAATGTTCTAAAGTCCTCGGAGTAACTATAATGATGAATTGAAGTTATCCTAGAGGGTTGGAACAAGAAGCCAGGTGGGCAGGCACAAACACGGCCGCTTTTTCTAATCATCGGGAGGGGTAGGTTGAGCGAGGTTATGTTGTAATTATAGAAACGAGGCAGAAAATCTAGTGAAATATGTTCTCAGCTCTTTCAAGATCCCCGAACTTCTTATAAGTCTATTGTAGTCTAATGTGAGTTCAATAACTCCAAAACCTAAATGCAAATGACTTCCCGTCTTCCACACAACAAGTCATTAAACCGCCACGTCGATCGCTAACTCCCGACCCGGCATATAATCAATTCTCGGTTTCCTTCCACACCTGCCTGCGATTCCTCAGCGTAGGATCTCCAACCAGAAGCGCCTTTCCCATCGCAAACAGTCCATACGAAACCATGAATCCAACGATAAAACCTGATCCGTCAATCAGCCCAGAAACCCCGCAAAAGAGAATAATTCACAAACCTAAAGGATACACCTCTACCGGAATATTTCTCAGTTTCTGAAAATGAATGCGCGTCGTTCCTGCTGATTTTTCCTATACTTCACATCAATAATCTGCACCTTAGTAGTAATAATGGAATGGATATGCGGAACCTACACTAACGGCCGATCGTCTCACAGTCGCTTGAAGATTCAATTTGTTTGATGCTCGAATAAGTAGGCGGGAAGTAGGCCGAATCATTTTGATTTTTAGCGTGCAAAATGTAAATAATTCGTTTTTGAATTGTGATGATACGGAGGACAGTTGGAAGAGAGAGGTGCATCATGGATGTGCACCTCGGATGTTCCATCACTGCCGAGCTCTTAAGGCAATTAATTCCATCCGTCTGACTGTGACGAAGACCAAAAGTGGCTGAGGGTATTCGCAACATCCGATGTTGACATGCGACCTCCAACACCCCATTCGCGGTGGAGGCTTGCTTTAACTGAAGCCAGAAAGGTCAATCAACATGCCATAAGTTGAAAGGCTATTGTAGGATTTGTTCTCGTCCAATATAAATGTTATGGTGAGTGGATTAGATAACGTCAACAATGTCACGCCACTTCTAACAGCTCACGAATATCCACTTGGAACAGCCCAAACGGGTTCATATTAAAAATACAAGGGCTCATATGTAATGAGAGCCATAATGATGGTTGTGCGGTGCAAGCGATGCCACTCAATACATATTAACCCTTGTAGTTGAGCCGTATTATGCGTCGCTTGGCGCATTTTTACAATAATTGAAGCAGTCAAGGAGTCATCGGATGGCGGAGACTAAACTACTTCTGGTAGTAGGATAATTTCCAAAAAAGTCATCCTGCTACGAGTAGCATGGTTACAACAACCGGGTACGTATTGTAATTATCTCCGACGAAGTCCTCGCGCATTTGGAAGCTCAGTGGTCTCGTAAATTGTACAATTGTAGAATTATCAAATTCAACGTCGGAGCACGACTCACCTTAGGGATATTCCCGAACAGAAAGCCCAGAAATGGCTCCGACAGTCGCATCTCCTTCCAAGTAAGAGGTGATTTGCATTTTAATTAAAGGTTTGCGCAATCTTGTGTTGAAGAAAACAATGACCAGTAGTTAGTTCTACACCAAGGAAATGGGCTTCCAAGAACTTCAAATACATATCCCGAGTCAAACACACCTGGAGCTAAGATAATGAATGCTCTTCCTGTGACAGAAAGAGTTTGATCTTCACGCAAAAGCAGTCCATATGTGAAATATCATTGCAACATAGAGTTGAATAGTCTGACGGGCTTGTCTGCGGAGCTACGAGACTTACAAAACTCCGAAGTGCTGAACAGCCCGACTCTCATTAAATACTGATTACAAAATTGTGTGCTTTGCTGGGTTCAATAAACTATTATTGCCCTTGTTTTAGGTAAGTGGCGTGAGTGGTCGCGTTGCTTTCGCCATCGAATCCCACTGAATCAAAATAAGTCACTTAACAAATTTTGGAGAATCGATGACCCATCATAAATTCCATTTTACCAACTGGAATGGTATCAATAATAATTTTAACACAACTTCACTTTCTAGCCTTGCATGGCCCGGGGGAAACTCTATAATTGAACAACATACAACCATCACCGCAGCGAGGAAGCCAGTCCACCTGAGATTTTCTACTTATTCTAGTTGATGGCTTCGTTTCCCAGGCCTTGGATTCCATGTACAGTCTCGTCCCTAAGACTTGGCATTATAAAAGTTATCAATCGGAGTGCGATGGTTAAAAAAGCTGGTGGAGGAAAAAAACCCTCATTTGCTCGAGAACTAAATTCTAGGAATATTCAACCCTATTGTTATGTGGCATGGTACTTTTACTAAGTGAGTCATAGTGTTTCATAAGCACACACCTGTATTTTGTATATTAGTTGCTTTTGAATGTAAGTTATAAACTTAATGTATTCCCTCTAAATATTCAACCCAGAACCCTATCAGAATACTGTTATATCTCTTACTATTAATTAATCGCGCTTATAATCTCACTCCCTAGGGGTAGGGCTAGGTCTTCACCCCTCGGGTTAGGGTTAGTTAGATAGGTATATTTATAACCCCTCCTATTTTAGCTACTTAAGTTTCTAAATTTATATAGTTGAAAGTAGTAACTTAATTAATAAGCCGAGGAAAAGTAAAGTAAGCTATGTTTTAAAAAAACCTTATCTAAGTAACCTTAACCCGAGGGGTAAAGACCTAACCCTAGCCCTTAGGGGTAAAACGAAGAACACCATTAAGTAAAGAGTATTTAAACTAAATGTTTATAGTTATCTTAAAATATTATATTATTGTAATAGCGATAGTAACAACGATGGTAGAAACTAGGAATGGCTTTAAGTAGTTATAGAATAAAAAGGGTAGTAGAAAATAATATAGAGGATACGCTCCTATAGAACGCTATAACTCTACCAGACTACTTAGCAAAAGTACCATGCCACATAACAATGGGGATATTCAATCCAGTGTGATAAGCGAGTTGACTTGGCGAAATTTAGTATCTTGGGTGTTGAATTCGGTGGCTCCAGAGACACTCCTAGGCTTGGAGTAGGGAACAACAGAGCTCTCACCCGTGTTTGAAAGGCCAAGGATTCGATTGGTTGGAAAGTGGCATTATGAGGAACTGGTTATCCCTTTCTTCCATTTGCTCGTAAAAGCTTATGTCAGGTGACCGACCATTCTCGTGTTTGAGGTGAGGTGTTGAAAAGTTACTTAAGTCCAACGATGGTCGCAGTGACTAAATAATTTTTAAGCTACTACTGCTTCATCACCGAAAAAAATTTGCATGCAGACTGAAAAATACACCGAGATCGATGAAAATGCATTTCGCCCTGATTACAGCCGTTTTCATCGCTGTTGCGATTGAAGTGGTTTCCCATCCATTGAACACGGGTACGTCTCCCATGATAACTCTAGGATAATCCATATTGTAAAGATCATGAGCTGACAAAGAATGTAGACGCGCTACTTTTGAACCAGCCAGCTATCCAACAACGCTCCTTTCCCACACAACATGGCTCATTAGATATGATTCCTACTTTGGACGCAACCAGAGAGGAACGCTCAAGATAGCCGGAAGTTAGGAAACGGTTGAAAAGATAAGCATTATGTGGAGGACTGGAGGGATGGCGGGTATAATGGATGGGAACTCGAATAAGAACGGAATCGAATTAGTTTATGGAAACTATGTTGATCTCAAACCAAGAACTCGAAATCGTTCCCAATTTACGCAGCTGGACCTGGCCCAACATAGAAGGGGATGATTTTCAAGATGAGCGCAGTGGGGATTATTCGTTAACATTCCCCGAGTAAATGGTCTCGTACCAACAACTATGCGAAACAAATCTCGTGGGTGGAAAGCTGGCTTTCGCAAAAATATGTTCTTCAGAGAAAATGTGACTTGAGTTATTCTGGGCAGTGAATTGAAAACAATCGACTGCGAAAGCGAATCGTAAAAATTCACCTCAACATCTTTGTCTACTTGAGCAGTTTCCATAGAAGGTCAGCTCGTGCTGGAGCCCATAACTAACCTTCCAAGGAATACTCCCCAGAATGACCACCCATAGCAACCAACCTCTCCCGCATACCCTCAGCTCTCCTCTTCTCTTCTCCCTCCAACCCACTCAAATCAATATCTGCAACCCACTCGCCAATTCCATGTTGTAAAACATTTCTCGCCCGATCCCGATCTCCTCCAGCACGTCCCATACTTCCATGAAGCGTCGCCCGATCCTTCCCACTATCATACATACCCCGATGCAAAATATTATTATCATAAAAGACCACATCCCCCGCTTTCATCTCAACCCTGATCTCTCCCGGTAATCCCGTCTCATGAGGCCCTGCATTCCTCTCCCGCTCCGTCTTAGCTCTCGCATGGGATCCTGGAATCACAATCAAAGAATTATCATCATAAAGCGCCAAATTCCACTGCGCATGCCAAGCTCTCTCCCGTTTCTTCCCAACACCCAAGCGGCGTTCTTCTTCCTCTTTACTAGCCTTCCAAGGAATATCATCTCGATGCCAAATCAACTCGAAATCATTGTCCGGTCGAATAAGCAAATTGAAAAGCTCAAGAACCAATTCCTCATCCGAACATTGAAGTAACTCTTTAACAACTCCGACGATCTCATTGCTGAAGTAGTTCTTGATGAATGTTTGGACGTGGGGAATTTGCGGATGCATCAAGAATTGGATACCCCAGATTCCATTCTCGGCTGGGTTGGCGCCTGGTGCGATGGGCCACGGGGGGAATTGTTTTGGGAGGGTGCGGACATGAGGCCATTTTCCGGCGCGTGCTAGGGCGATCACTTCGGTGGTTGTGGTGCGAAGGGTTTGGAGTTGTTCTGGGGTTAGGAGTGAAGGGATGAGAACGAAGCCATCCCGGTTGAGGGAATCGAGGAGGTGGGTTTTGTTTGTACCGTTCGTACCATTCGTGGTTACAGCTGTGCCGTTCATTTTGGCCATGATTAATTTGAAGAGACTTTTTGTTTCCGAATTGAGAGAGGAAGCGTGGTGTTTATGAGTGTCTTATCCCAGAATCAATTTCGGCCTTTGGTAACCCATCAGGTGACGTCTCGTCGAGATGCGATGTTGCAAACGGGTTACGGATGTAGGAAAGTCCTAAGTATGTAACGTAGTAAGTATCCCTGGATGCTATCAGAGATCTGCGGTTCGTTACTTGAGCCGCGAGTGGAGTTGTTGAAGTTGGCTAATTCCATTGTACCTAGGTAGGGAGGGGTTAATGTCGCGAGGAGTGGGGATGAAGTCAACTTAGACTATCACGTGCGGCTGATGGAACATGGTTGAGTGTGATTACAGAGTCGAGATTGAGAGATTGTGAGGTCTTTGATTTCGTTGAATATGTATTGTGAAATTAAAATACTACTTTTTGGCCACCTTAACACCACTCGGCAGAGCAAATACCTGAGTATTATCCAAATACAAACACTTTTCCGTTGTGACTCCTCCAGGTGCTGACTCCGTTAAGCATTCACTAGAGCTAACACTCCTCAAATTTCCTGAGTATAGATACTCCCACTGCTGACTACCGAGCTTTTTGTTACATTTTGATAGCCCGACCTTGCCTTTGCTAAAGTCCGTGAGACATTGGGAGGGATCCGAGATGGGTGACAAACTGAAATCCTCTTTGGTTTGCCATACTTGACCATCAGCTCCAGTAGAATTTGCCCAGCTGAGACTCTTTGAAGTGGCTGATAAGGTTGTGAGGGAAAAGGTATTGAAGACTTTCCCTGTTGGAACCACATCAAATGATCTACCAGAAGGGGAAATTCGAAGGATTGCAGTCCCATGAGAACCAATGTTGGGAATCGTGATCTTCCCAGATGCGGTCCTCGATTTGCCAGTCCATAGATCTTTGACATCAACAGACTTTGCATCTGGTATCCCTATCCTGTCAAATGAAATGACATGACTAGCTGTCGAGTTTCCCATGTTCACGATGGTAAGCAACCTATCTCCATTTGCCAATTGCTTCGTCAAGACGTCCCATTTCTCATTCTGGCTGACAAGAGTAGATTGCAACGCAAGAGCATCTTGGTTCACAGCAATGATATCCTTGTTCGTGAGATATTTCAACTCTTCCGCGGTAAGGTCCGGAATATAAGCACTGAGTATCAGTGGAGCCGAGAAAGCAGACCAGATCGCAAATTGTGACTTTTTCTCATCCAAGGTCAAATCGAAATGGTCGACAATTAAAAAGTCAGGGTCATTGAAATAACCGGGTTTCTGAAATCTGGCCAGCCGCACTTCCATTCCGTAGTTGAACATGATGCTGTCCCACCCTGTAATATCCGGCCAATAGAGAGTAGAATTGAACACAACGACATCTCGTGAATGTCGGGCAAGGTTTCCATATTCTGGAACCCAGCTCATGACGGTATACCAATCGGTTAGATTCGGCCCAGTCTCAGCAAAGTACGCTGGAGCCGATTCGCTGAATACCATAGGTTTGGGCAATTTGCTCAGTATGTTGTGCCATTTTCCGTAAACCTCCTTGTATTCCTTTTCGGTTCCGGTGTAAGGCGTGCTTCCGGAAGGCATATTACATCCATCCAGCTTTAAATACTCAAATCCCCAAGAAGCAAAATCTTTGGCATCGATTTCTTCATAACCATACGCTCCTGGATAACCACCACAACTGCTCTTTCCAGCATCTGTGTAAATTCCCGGAATGAAACCCAGAGATTTAAGAAAGCCGGTTAACCAAGGAAGACCCTTTGGGAACTTTTCTGGGTCCGCAACCATTGATCCATTGGGAGCTCTGTCAAATTTGCTCCAGCAGTCATCCAGATTGATACGATTGTAACCGGCTGCTAGAAGTCCATTTTTTGACATAGCCTGTGCCGTTTCAACGAATAGAGATTCGTTGAGACCACACATGAAGGCCGCCCAGTTGTTGAAGCCTGGACTTCATTAGCTAAAACTGTAATGCTTGAGTTGATTGTGTCCTTACCCATTGGCGGCGTGGGAGAGAGGGTCGAAGCCGAGGATTGGGATACTACTGCTGTGACTGCTAGCAGCCATTTCATGACTGGAAGAACCATGCTGACGAAACGAGAGGCAATTACTGTGCCAATACAGACGATGGACTGGTAGACGGAGATGTAGAAAGGGAAAATGACTTTGATTCAGAAGGGAGAATTAGCCGTAGGAGAGGTATAATGAAAACAGCGCTTGCGTCCGGTCGAAATCTTCGCAGAAAGCATCATTCTTATCAACACGACGATGGTCCGTTCAAATCGGGATACGGATTAACACTGACCGTCGAGAAACCCAGGCATTGCATCGAGCCAGTGGAAAGGATTAACCGGGTCCATTCTTTGAAGTGTTTCCCCACTTCTAGGTCTCTTTCAATCGCCTTTCGAGGGACGTCTACAAAACCGACGCAACCTTCCGTCGGAACGTTACTGCTTGGTACAGCAGGTGCAAGATATCGGAGAGGATCCGAAACGTCTACAGTGACGTTTATGGTAGCACGAGGGAGTCAGGGAAGTGTAATCTATCCTGTCAAAATATGCGTTGAGCGAGAGCAGATCACCCGAAAAGTTGGGGAAGCAGTTCATCGCCAAGCCGCAAGCAAGCCAGCGCCAAGATCTTTGCAGATCAATCACGTGCAGCAGCATCATGCCCCCTTCCTTTCCTCCGACCCCCGCCGAATGTCTCCTCATCCTCTCCAGGCATCCATCAACACCATTATGATTTCGAGCACGCATCATCGTGAAACCCAAAATGGGGTCTGGGCACTTAATATCACTCTTTACCATTCATTGCCAATGTGCAGATTCTTCTTGCCGAATCCCGTTTAATCAGCCTTTGGGACGTTGCATACCTTCCGACTGGATGACCATTTGGACCACCAATTCAGCCTGAGTATTTTCCGAATTTTCGTTCTCTGACGCGTGGTCTTCGATATTCTTTATCCCGTTTCTGGTATACCCGTAGTCAAGGCTCAATCATATGTTCTAGTCTTCCATTTTCGTTGTTTGTTTTTCATCTCCTTGATCGCAACTTAGTGAGCCCCAAATTCTCCGGCCTCCATGAGAATATCTTCAAGATGGTGAACGCCACGGCCATATTTCTTCCATTGTACCTATACCCCTTCAATTCGTCCTGGGATGGTGTCACAAAATCGATTGCGGAATACCCGGATCTCAACTTCCAAATCGTCATTGCGCCGAACCTGATCAACGTTATCCCTGACATCAACTACATCATACATCTCGAAATTCTCAACAAATACAGTAATGTACAAACACTGGGGTATGTTCCAACGAACTGGGGGACACGAGATATAGCATTGGTTGAGCAA
This sequence comes from Hymenoscyphus scutula, assembly GCA_001399465.1. Taxonomy (NCBI): domain Eukaryota; kingdom Fungi; phylum Ascomycota; class Leotiomycetes; order Helotiales; family Helotiaceae; genus Hymenoscyphus; species Hymenoscyphus scutula. The sequence goes on from LKTO01000064.1 coordinate 41,165, forward strand.
GAGATCGATTGCTACGCATCCTGGGCACGTTTCACTGCTGCAAATATTCAAGTGTCCGGCATTTTCTTTGACGAGGCGCCATCAACACCAAATCTCGATAACCTTAGCTATATGGGAAATGTCACTTCGTACGCCCAAAAACTCCTGGGTCCCGGGAAAAACAAGATAACATTCAATCCTGGCGTTACTGTCGATGCCAGCTGGTACAACATGGCGGACGAAATCATAATTTTCGAGAATACTTGGGCAAAGTTCGAACAGGCTGGAATAACCCTTTTACCGCCAGAGTTGCAGCAAAAATCAATATACCTGATACACAACTTCACCGGAGACTCAGACTTACAACGGGATTTGATCAGCAATTTGACGGATCAGCATATTGCTGGGGCTTTCGTTACAACACAGGACGGATATACATCGATGAGCAGTTTATGGCCGGATTTTGTTGATGCTTTGGATCGTGCAGCAGATGAGTTGTCCGGTAGGGAAGAAGAAGATGATGATGAGGAGGATGAAGACACTGACGAGGATGAAGATGAAGACGAAGACGAAGACGAAGACAACGATGGAGGCGATGAGGAACGAAGATGATTCTTGTTTTAAGTTATAGGTATAGATATTGGCCCTGAGGCCCGGTTGTACATGCATCTAGAACGGGGATCGGAAAACACCTGAATAGATTTGACCACTATGATTGATGTGTCTTGCTCTTGTATGCCCCAAAAGCTTTCTTCTTCACTCCTCGAACCCCTTTTTGGCGACCTGTTTCTTGGGAGCCCCAGCTGGAGGGGTTTACCGATTCCGGCAGTGAGAAACCCGTGCCGCGAGAGTTTTCTTGTCTGTTGATCGGGAAGCAACAACGTAGGTACCAGCCGTGTGTATCCGAAGTTATCACGTACAGGTGATGCAAAATCGTGGAATTTGTACAGTCTTGTTGTTGCCATGAATTCACTAAGCAGACAGTATCTCTCCACATTCTTTTAATCAGACCCCAACTTTCCGTTTACTTTCATAGAAATGCGAAACACTGAAATGGGCAAGATGTAAACAAGTCGATAAGCGCACGTCCACATTCTCCACTTTTAGGGCTTTCCTCCTTTGCTCGGCCGACCTGCTTCAAGTTCCATTTTTGATTTCAAAGCAGCCCTCGGAAATTCCGAGTCTTAAATCCGTCTCGTTATTTTTTTCATGCCAAGGTTGAATCGTTTTAATATAACTGATGAGTCTTGATGAGTCTGAGCTGTGAATAACTTACATGATGCATATTACCAGTTTTTATGTTACACAGGCAAGACAGGCAAGACAAAATAAGAAAGCTATCTTGGTAGGGAGCACAGATAAGATTCTTACATGATAGGTACACAACATGAAGAAATGGGAGAAATGCCACATCTCACCGAATGAGTCAGTTATGAAGAGTGAGATTTAGAGCATGATTCGTCTTTCCGTACCGTACAGCCTGCATGGTGGGGTACATTGCGTCTAATTCTTTGAGGCTTTGAGGAACACAACACGTCAGAGTCGCTTACTTTGTTGAAAGAGAGTTTTGAAACTGGAGACTGATACTGATCCAACAGTATCAAGTGATCAAGATCAGTTCCGTCGTTTACGGACGGTTATAAATCAGATCCATACCCTAATCAGTGAAATCTCAGTGTTTGCAGTAGGCTCTCCGGAGAATCGAGAAATTATAGAGTCCGGGGTCCACCGAGTCCACCACACAGAAAGTCCGGAACATTCGTACCCATCCCGCTCTGACCGACACTGTTGCATGCCAATGTTATTTAGCTACAAGTACAAGTATTGCACTGTGTAGCTCCCCAAACCCTTTTTCTCCTCTTCCAGGTCGTGTTTGCGTATAGGTAGGGCAAGCAACTTTGTTCCTCTTTTTATTAATTCTTCTAATACAAACGGTTTGCCTTGGGTCCATCTTCTAATTCAACTATTCGACGACTTACTTGTACTCATCGATTAATTTGCGCGTACCACCACCCACGCTTTTCAGGGTTGGCTTCTACCTACACACTGACAGACGGCGCCGTTGACGTACCTAAAAATGGCCGAACGACAGCTGCCAACCGACTCTACAATACCCAACACCACCAACAGCAGCACGGCGCGAAACTCCTTCGACACCGTCGCAGACCAAGAAACTCAGCGGGAAAACGCCCGACAGAATAATCCCAGTGGATTTGCGCGCACACAGAGCGGTATCGATGTAGCGGCCGCAGAAGAGCAGTTCGCGACCCTCAGACGAGAACTCACTGGCATCTCCCAGGCTAGTCGACAGCTTACGCGAGAGCACTCGCGGGCGTCAAAACATAAGGGCGGGGAGAAGGATATCGAGAGTGGGACATCCGAGTCGGAGGGCGAGCAATTTGATCTTGAGAGCACACTTCATGGAAATCATGCCGCCGAGGAGGAATCGGGCATTCGATCGAAACATATCGGTGTTATCTGGGATGGTCTTACCGTTTCTGGAACCGGGGGAGTGACGAATTTTGTCAAAGTCTTCCCGGATGCCTTTGTCAGTTTCTTCAATGTTATTGAGACGGGCATGAATATTTTCGGTGTGGGGAAGAAAGGGAAGGACGTCAAGATTCTGCAGGATTTCCGCGGTGTTACGAAGCCTGGGGAAATGGTCTTGGTTCTTGGACGACCTGGAAGTGGTTGTACAACCTTTTTGAAGGTCATCGCAAATCAGCGATTTGGCTATACCGGTGTTGAAGGAGAAGTTTCCTACGGTCCTTTCAGCTCGAAGGAATTCGCCGACGGTTATCGTGGAGAAGCTGTCTACAACCAGGAGGACGATGTTCACCACCCGACTCTTACCGTAGGTCAGACTTTGGGATTTGCGCTGGATACGAAAACTCCTGGCAAACGACCTTTAGGAATGTCAAAAGGGGATTTCAAAGACAGGGTGGTGACTACCTTGCTCAAAATGTTCAACATTGAGCATACCAGAAACACAGTCGTTGGAAATCAATTTGTTAGAGGCGTTTCTGGAGGAGAGCGTAAGCGTGTTTCTATTGCTGAAATGATGTGCACCTCTGGAACGGTTTGCGCCTGGGATAACTCCACTCGAGGATTGGACGCTTCGACTGCTTTGGATTACGCCAAATCACTCCGAGTCATGACTAATGTTTACAAATGTACAACTTTTGTATCATTGTACCAGGCCAGTGAGAACATCTACAAGCAATTCGACAAAGTTCTAGTGATCGACGACGGACGCCAAGTTTATTATGGACCAGCGAAAGAAGCGAGAGCTTATTTCGAAGGTTTGGGATTCAAGGAGAAGCCTAGACAAACCTCGCCCGATTTCTTGACTGGTTGTACTGACGAATTCGAAAGAGAATACGCCGAAGGACGATCAGCAGATAATGTGCCAAGCTCACCGGAAGCATTAGCCAAGGCATTCAACGAGTCGAAGATCGCCGCCGGTTTGAACGAAGAGATGACAGAATACCGCAAATCCATCGCCGAAGATGTTCAGAGACACGAAGACTTCAAGATTGCAGTCAGCGAAGGAAAACGCAAAGGAACATCCAAAAACTCTGTTTTCACTATCCCATATTACATGCAAATCTATGTCCTCATGAAAAGACAGTACCTCATCAAATGGCAAGACAAGTTCTCCCTTGTTGTTGCTTGGATCACCTCGATAACTATAGCTATTGTCCTCGGAACTGTCTGGTTGAAACTACCCAAAACTTCGGCCGGTGCTTTCACTCGTGGAGGTCTTCTCTTTATTGCTCTTCTTTTTAACGCTTTCACCGCTTTTGCGGAATTGGCTAGTACTATGATGGGGCGTCCGATTGTCAACAAGCATAAAGCGTACACTTTTCATCGACCCTCTGCGCTCTGGATTGCACAGATTTTGGTGGATACTGCTTTCGCGTCAGCTCAGATCTTTGTCTTCTCAGTCATTGTGTACTTTATGTGTGGACTTGTGCTGGATGCCGGAGCGTTCTTTACGTTCTTCATTGTCATTGTTTCTGGTTATCTCGCCATGACGCTATTCTTCCGTACTGTTGGATGTCTCTGCCCGGATTTCGACTATGCTATTAAGTTTGCCGCAACTATCATCACTTGTTTCGTTATTACTTCCGGTTACCTCATTCAATACCAATCTGAAAAGGTCTGGCTCCGATGGATCTTCTGGATCAACGCACTCGGTCTGGGATTCTCTGCCTTGATGGAAAACGAATTTGGCAGACTCGACCTGACTTGCGGACCAGAATCGTTAGTTCCATTTGGACCGGGTTACACAGATATTGCCCACCAAGTTTGCACAATTGCAGGCAGCGTAGCTGGTACTGACCAAGTTTCCGGCTCCGCATACATCGCAGAAGGGTTCGCATACAACAAGGGTGACCTCTGGCGCAATTTCGGCATCATCATCGCACTCATCGTTGCCTTCCTCATTTCCAACGCGACATTAGGAGAGTGGCTTACCTTTGGAGAGGGCGGTAACGCAGCCAAGGTTTTCCAAAAGCCAAACAAGGAGCGTGATGAACTTAACCTCGCACTAGCTGCTAAGAAAGATGCGAGAAGATCAGCTAAGGATAACGAGGCTGAGAGTTCCGATATCAATATCAATTCCAAAGCGGTTCTTACTTGGGAGGGATTGAATTATGATGTTCCCACTCCTTCTGGGGAGTTACGTCTTCTTAACAATATTTATGGATATGTTCGACCTGGTGAGCTTACCGCATTGATGGGCGCAAGTGGTGAGTACTCCCTTCCTACACAATCATACTTTTAGGCAATCTCTTTGAAAACATTAGCTAATTTATTCAGGTGCCGGTAAAACCACACTCCTAGATGTCCTCGCCTCAAGAAAAAACATTGGTGTCATTTCCGGCGACGTTCTTGTAGATGGACTCAAGCCTTCGACCTCTTTCCAACGTCAAACTAGTTATGCCGAGCAATTGGATGTTCACGAGCCTACACAAACCGTCCGAGAGGCCCTTCGGTTCTCCGCCGATCTCCGCCAGCCCTTTGAAGTACCTCAGTCTGAAAAATATGCCTACGTCGAAGAAATCCTCAGTCTTCTGGAAATGGAGGATATGGCCGATGCTATCATTGGAGACCCGGAATCCGGATTGGCCGTTGAACAACGAAAACGAGTTACTATCGGTGTTGAACTTGCTGCTAAGCCTGAGTTGTTACTCTTCTTGGATGAGCCTACTTCTGGTCTTGATTCTCAATCCGCTTTCAACATTGTTCGTTTCTTAAAGAAGCTCGCTAGCGCTGGACAAGCCATTCTTTGCACCATCCATCAGCCCAACGCCGCTTTATTCGAGAACTTCGACAGACTTCTCTTGCTCCAACGCGGTGGTAGAACTGTTTACTTTGGTGATATTGGAAAGGATGCTTGTGTACTCTTAGATTACTTAAGACAGCACGGTGCCGAGTGCCCACACGATGCCAACCCTGCCGAATATATGCTCGATGCCATAGGAGCTGGTCAAGCCCAACGAGTTGGAGACCGAGACTGGGCCGATATCTTCGCTGACTCTCCGGAATTGGCTAACATTAAGGACCGTATTTCTCAAATGAAGACCGAGCGACTTGCCGAGGTTGGAAGCAGCCCTTCAACAGACGAGAAAGAATATGCCACTCCTCTTCTTCACCAGCTTAAGATTGTTCAACGCCGCACCAATCTTGCTTTCTGGAGATCCCCAAATTACGGCTTTACACGACTCTTCAACCACGTTATCATCGCTCTTCTCACTGGTCTTGCATATCTCAACCTTGACGACTCGCGAACGTCACTTCAATACCGAGTCTTCGTCATCTTCCAAGTCACCGTTCTTCCGGCCCTCATTCTTGCCCAAGTTGAGCCCAAATATGCCATCTCGCGTATGGTCTTCTATAGAGAGGAATCCTCCAAGATGTACGGACAATTCGCATTCGCCTCCTCTCTGGTCGTCGCAGAAATGCCATACTCCCTTCTTTGTGCCGTTGGTTTCTTCTTGCCACTCTACTACATGCCAGGATTTTCCTCGGAATCCTACAAAGCCGGATACCAATTCTTCATGGTTCTCATCACGGAATTCTTCTCCGTCACTCTTGGTCAGACGGTAGCAGCACTCACCCCATCCCCCTTCATCAGTGCTTTGATCAACCCCTTCATCATCATCACATTCGCCCTCTTCTGTGGTGTCACCGTTCCAAAACCTGCCATGCCCAAGTTCTGGCGTTCGTGGCTTTATGAGCTCGATCCTTTCACAAGACTCATCAGTGGTATGGTCGTTACTGAACTCCATGACCTTCCTGTTACTTGCAAGGATGTGGAACTTAATTCCTTCACCGCACCAGCGGGTCAGCTGTGTGGTGATTACATGCAGAACTTTTTTGACAATGGCGGACCGGGGTACCTCGTTAATAACGCGACGAATGCGTGCGAGTATTGCGCGTATAAAGTTGGTGATCAATTTTACAATGCGCTGCAGATTTCTTATGATGATCGCTGGAGGGACCTGGGCATTTTCTGTGTGTTTGTCCTCAGCAATTTGGTTTTCTTGTTTTTGGGTGTAAGTTATTTATCCTCCCCTCCCCTCTCGTTGACCATCGCTGATTAGAATCTTAGTCGCGATACCTTAATTTCAACCGCAGATAGGATATGCAATCCTTCCTCTACGTTCCGAAAGGTGCCTTCTTCTCACAACGCCGCATATCAATTCTCTTTTTGGTGTTGAAAAAAATGATCATCGTGCTATAATATGTTAGATGGGATGGTTGTCTGATATAATAGTTTTCTTTTGTTTGTTCTTTTGCTTGGGGGGTTTAGACTTTTACAAAAAATTGTATATATTTGCGTATATATGTAAAGTATCTCTAGGTAGTTGCTCAAAAGTATTGTTGCTACTACTATTCTTTCTTGTGGATTGTGGGGTTGTTCATGTAAATATGGTATTCATCATACTCGGAACTAATATATCGGTGGTCGGTTTGCGTTGGCTCTTCTCGCTTTCTGTGTCCTCGTCTTATCTGCTAGTGTCCGCCTACAGATTTACAGCCTGTTGCCAGGGAGGTCGTAGAAGTTTTGTAGAAAGCTCGTCAGTCTTCTGGGTTAATTTAATTATCTCCCTTTCATGCGCCATTTCAAAGTCACTTAGTCTAGGTTGTATTATTAGGAATTGCTATTCTAGATTGTATGTCTCCCGTTTTCAACTTAGTTAGCGGAGGAAAACTAACTCGTGCTCCCCTTATGAAATTAGTTGATCAGAACGAAGTCCTGGGTTTTGAAGCCGTTTTTCTAAGATTCAAAGAAGCCGTTTTTAAAAGTCAAGTTGATTCGCTGGATAGTTGTAAAGTCGTGATTGTCTTATTAAAGGTCATTACTATTTAGCCTCACGTATAATCCCTCTCAAATCCCCAAAACCTTTTCTCCTAGAGATTGAGATTTCTTGATTCAAATCAAGGAACTAGGAGTAACCAATTTAACCTTGGTTTACTTTACAATGATGACTGAACAGAAAAGTGGATCACCTCTTTTCTTATAGGTGCGGATAATTATTCGCAGATTTTTTGCAGCTGAATGGTAACACCTTCTTAAACAAGCCTAGGTTTTTGGACCAAAAATCAGCAGGGGTGTAAGTCTATATAAGAAGCTGCTCCCCCCCCATTTCTGTTCATTTCTATCCTCTTCTCTACCTATTTTCTCCACTCTCATCATTCATCACGTGTTCCAACACACTTTTGACATCAACCTGGAACTCAACTGATTTATTTGTTTACTAAACTCCATAAGAGAGCAACTAGTTGACAATTGGAGTGCAATCTAAGAAATTTATAAGTTACGCATATTAAATAAGCTATCTTCAACTGAAGTCTTACATCAACCGCAATTATTATATAGGAGCATTGCCTATAGTTACCTAGAAGAAAATACAAGCAGTTAATTATTGTAAGTACAATATTTCTTTCTTACATATGAAGCCCTGGCAGGCCGTCGTGATATTGCGACAGTTTCTGGTGTTCTGGCAACGATTAACCCCTGGAACCCCGCGCCGCACACCAACCTGGAACGTCCTAGGGAAAAGAATATTTCGTTCAGTTTTAAAACGGCTATTACAAGTTGCTAAAGAAGAATATTTCACGCCATCTCGAGATGAGCTATCATATACAACCCTGCCAACGAGTGTCAGGGTTCAGAAACAAAAGCAAAAATTGTTTCGTGCACATAAGAAGAGCCGTGGCCTCCCACTTCCGTACTGTTACGGTTCGTCTTTCGCCACATTGACACGTATACACGTGATCACCTCATTGCCACTTCCAAGGCATACGTATCACTCTACAAGGGATATATTATAATTTCCCTAGCACTTAGTGGTAGAGGAAGGAGATATAATATTATATCATTGCTCAGTTCAGTGTTTGTCAACAAAGAGACAAGGCAAACATATCTATTCAGGTCAGCAAGGAATCATAGCTGCAAAAAAAGCTATAAGAATCTAAGACATCGCAGAAGATAATCACCCAGTTGTGTTCCATTGTTCTGGTGTCCAATTCAGACTAGGAAGTACCTAAGACTGAAACTATTGTTCTGGTGTTTCTGGAAAGGGGCATTGCTTAGCGGAAGTGAGGCTATCGACCGCCTACAGAGAGCATACATGTAAGTGTATCGTACTTTTAACAATATCTTCAAATGAAGAAATTAAGTCCTAACCAGTTATTAGGTCTATTGAGAAGTTTTGGAGCACAGACTGCACTATTTTCCAGTTTCGGAAGGTGCGATCTTGAAGTCTCGAGTTCTCTTAGCTGCCTCAATTCGTGCCAGTACGGAATTTTCTGGACAAGATAGGTAGAGGTAACTCAACAACGGGGGTTTAGATTGATGCACCTTCGTTAGCTTTGTCCAACCCATTCCACTACCTCCTCTACATCTGTCATTTTCCTGATTCAAGACTAGAAGTCGAATCACGGGCCCAGTAACTTCGTCCATCTGTTTCTGTTATTCGCCCAAAATCAATCGGCAACTGGGATTGAGATTGCATAATCGACGCAACTTCGCGAAATTCTTTCAACTGTTCCAATTGCATAGACAATATCTTTAAGCTGCCGGATTTGAAAGTCAAACATTTAGTAACTTGTTCCAAGCTACTTGATTACTCCAGCTATTCAAAACAACCTAACAAAACAAAAGAATATCCTACGCCTACACTCATTAAGCCATAAGTGAGTCACCTGGTCGCTTACTTGGACCGCACCTTGAGGATCCTAGTCGCCAGACGCGTCACTTAGCCAACCGCGCACAAAACCTCACAATCACGGCCTGCCTGACTTTTCTATTCTACATTATTTCTTGCGCTCAAACTGACATTCAAACCTAGCATCCCCTTCCAACAATGGCATCAACGATCGACACAGCGATGATGTTGGACGATGAGCAGACCTTTGACCCTAGAGCTGCGCTTGCAGAACTGGTGAAATCTTACGACAACCCAAGTGCAGTCGGCCGCGATGCCAAAAAGCTTGCAATTGTCGTCCTCAGGTTCAGAGACGGCCGATCTTCTGAGCTTCCGGATGAGTATATCAAAGTCTTCGTCTGCACCCTTTACAACCTGGCGAACGCTAAGATGTCGGCTGAAGTCAAGTATGTTATTATTCTCTCAATCCACTCAATATCCCCCAACTTACAAATACCAAGGAAAGCATATAACGCCGATAATTTTCTCGAAAGCATCACAAATCCGAAACATAATTTGCCCATAATTTACAAGAAGATCGCAGAAAGTCTATACGCTGAGTACACAGCAATGGACTGGGGAATTGTCGCAGAGCCGACTCCAGAAGCTGAGCCAGCAAAGCGTTCCAACAAGCGCCCATCACCAACTCTAGATGGCCCCTTCCCAAAAAAGAAAATTGCTAGAGAATTTGTACCCAGCAAGAATAATACCGATCACTGGGGACCGAGCGGGATCATGCGCCATATTAACAAATATAAGGGCAAGAGGACCACATATGCCATCGCTGACGAGTACAAGAAGATCAAGCCGACTGCGCACGTTTTTGGCCACAATGGTCTAAAAGTCGGAGATTGCTGGCCAATTCAATACTGCCTGATTAGGGATGGGGCTCATGGTAAGTGTTGAGTGCTAAGGTGTTTGTACTGCTGATCAATTACTAACATTTTATAGGGGAGTCTCAGGGTGGTATCACTGGTACTGGAGAGACTGGTTGCTTTAGCATTTTGGTTGCTTCTGGATATCCCGAGGATACCGATAACGGGCAAGAAATCTGGTACTCGGAACCCAGTGCTCACAACACTGCGGAAACAAACGTCGACGAAAAGGCCAAGAAAGGCGCGCTGGCACTGATGACATCCTATCGCAGCAAGAAGCCAGTTCGTGTCATTCGCAAGCACACTGGAAATTGGTCTGGAGCTCCCCGAGCAGGCTTTCGCTACGACGGCTTGTATCACGTCGAGGATTACAAAGAAAGAGCTCGCCCGAACGCCTCCGGAAAGTACAAGTTGTTCAAGCTGGTTCGGGATGGTGATCAGCCAGACATCGATCAGTCTCGACCAACTTGGAAGGAGAGAAAGATATTTGAGGATGTTACTGCTCCAATGGAGTAAGGGGTGGTAAATGGAGCAATAAACGGAACCTCGGATTATTTAAAGGTTGACCTGACACATGGATGGATGGATGGATGGATTTATGGGGGCTTAGTTTGGTGAAGAACTCGGTATGTGCATATTGCAGCTAGAGAGGTCTCTTTTTTCGCGTCTGTGATCAATGATATGGCTGCGGAAATTTCTTTCGTCTTGAATTAGACTGGCAGTGTTAATTTTACGAATGAGGATAATGGACTAGGAGTTTGGCTTTTCTCCCTCTGGAAATAGACTGAAGCAGTAGTTATAAGCAACGAAATGAATAATGATGGTAGATATCCCCAAAATTTGCACGTTAATTTCTACATAAGGACTATGCTTAGATGAGTGAGAAGTTTGAGGTGATTTCACCTCTGTTTATTCTAAAAATAACTTGAAGCTTCATTTCTGTGAATTAACAAAGCCAAGTCAAAGAAATTTCTCTTCTCTACTAAAACTCTATCGTCTTATCCGAGTATGCAACACGAACGCCTAAAATATGTTCAAGCACCAAAGCGCATGCATACAAGATGTTCTGATTGCTTACTTCAGGTCGAAACCATTTATGGAGGAATTCTCGCCAAAGGCACATTAAACTTTCCCTCGGTAATTTTTGCTCTTTCATTCTTTGTCGTTGTACCATCCACTCACTGTCTTTGACCCCATTGTCCTTGATGTCTAGACTACTGTTAAGGCTTAGAAATTTCTCAATATTACAGTAAGCTTGTTTCTCTTTCCGAACCACAGAAATAAGTCGGGAAAGGAGACAACAGGAGAGGAGATCACTGCTATGCATAATGAAAGTGTTTAAGGTTTGAAGAGAACGGTAGTTTTAAGCTTATCGTTGCTGAGGTGATACTCGAAATTAACTCTGATCGTTCGCTCCTTTAACTTGTATATGCTTCTTCGTGAGGACCACCTCTGAATTTTCCTACATTATTGTTGAGTCGTTTAGTCCTCTCTATATTGTAGCGAGACCCACCGGCCGCAGTCCAAATTCAATCTGTAACAGTATGCCACACACTAAGCGAACCAATCGAGACTTACACTTAGCTTACATTACTCTTAAGTTAGATGAAGGACCAACTAAGCCTACTAGTCGCAGTTATCCCACATGCTAGGATATCTTGTTACATAAAACACTGTTTATAAGATTCTATCTAGTATATTTTATTTACCAAATGTGGTATTAAACCAATTTTCTTCAGGCTCTCGAGTAGTGAGAGCAGTAAGTGTAACGACTAAAGTATGTAATTCAATTTATTCCAAAAAAAATTTAAGCATATATAATGTAAAGGTTTGAATTTTTATTAAGCAATCGAGTAAGTTCACTTATCCAAACTACTTGTTCAGTATTAAATAAAGTAATAAAGTTAATTATATAAAGTTCATAAATGCTTAAAGAACGAGGACAATATTAGATAGATACTTACTTTACCTACATAAAGTTCCCTGAAGATGAACAAGAAAACAAATTTAAAAATAAAGTTAGTTTAATAGAGCTGAGAGTAACCATGATTCTATCGATTTCTACTTGAATATGGAGTATGCCTAGACGAAACTGGACAATCCCATAGTTGGAGAATAAAATATACCATATCAGTGAAAATTACTAGAAGTAAGAGGTATTGAGAAACTTGAAACACTTGGCTTCTTTAGTCGGTTCCTTTTATCCGGAGCTCATCATATAGTTGAACGTAGCTTTGTCGTCGATCGAATTTCAATTTCATTCTAAAAATGAGTATCCAAAGAGCATGGCATTTATACTTGTACAAATCATAGCCGTCTCATCACTCCAGCAGATCTATGTATAGTTTTAAGGACACGCAGACAAATTTTTCTGACTATGCCACTCGTTAGTCTAACAAATGAGTAAGCCTGTGAGTGTACTAAATATTCTTATAGCAATCTGAGCTTTTCAAATCTCGTCTGAGCAGATCAAAAGGAATTGCTTACAAACTCTCCCAGTTTAACAAAATATAAGCATTTAAAAAAGGCTAAAGTGGAGTAATTTTGTTGTAAAACCAGCACTTTAAGCGAGTGCACGCGCTCTCTGTCTGAAACTCCACCCCAAATCTCGCTTAAATTTGCCAAGTCCGCTGCAACCCCCACGCTCGTAACTCTGGAGATTTTTCACAAAGAAAGTGATAGAAAAGCTAAAAAAGAATGACGACCAGAACAAGATTCGAACTTGCGCCTCCGAAGAGAACAGCTTTCTAGGCTGTCGCGTTAACCACTCCGCCATCTGGCCTGAATACAGTTTATTGATTGGATGAGCTGAAAGGTGTTATCCAAATATATATACAAATTCCCACTTCCACCAATATTGACATCTAGTGCAGATGGATATCTAATTATCTGGAATGTGCTATTGGTCCTGGTGAAGAGATTCTATTGCCTTCGGCTAAGATCAGGACAAATTTGGCTGCTTGAGGCTGTTAAATCCCAGCGATACAATAGGGATACTCGACTTCAATGACGCCTGGTAAAGTACTTCTTTCAACAATTATAGTTTCTACTGGAATACAGTAAGACTTTAGTAGAGTATTTGTCTAGTAGCTGTTAGACATTCTACTAACTCTTTTTCTGGATTTTCTGTTGTTTTACGGTCGATGCGGCTTCTTGTAGTTTCCTATTTGCTCAGGCCGCTACCTAGTTTGATCGCCGGAGTTTTTTGACCGGCAGCCAACGACTCCACTAAGCCCACAAATATCTGATCACTAAGTCTTACTTGATTTTATTGTTCGTGGCCGTTTTGGTTGAGGATATGCGCTATTGCTGCTTTTCCAAAAAAAGAAGAAGAAAAAACCTGGCTTATTTTGTCTACCGCCAGGATGTAAGTAGGTGATCTGAAATTATAGTATGATAGATATATAGGTGTATTATAAACACGTCCACGATAGAGAAAGAAGGGCATAAAGAGTTATAGTGAGGAGTGAGTTATTCGTATTCTCAAGGAACTGAATTTTCAGTTTAAGGTCACTGGGGAAATTTTTAACGTTTTTCACGGAGGGTTGAACAAAAAGGTCTGTTCCATCACGGGTCATTTTTTTGGGGATAGAAGAGAAGGTCATCACCCGATTCTTCATTCTAGTAGGTGCGCCCTAAATTGAACCCCACCCCCCGGGAAAATACCAAGAAGAAAAGAATCCCCACATTACTGTTGTCAGAATTTAAGTTTCTTGTTCTTCTTTCGAATAGACAGTCAGAACAATATCGGTCTCTTCCGGTACCGTCGAGTCGTTCATTTACATATTCTTCATCAACTACCTGCCATCTTCTAGATTTCTTGTTCATTTTAGGAGATTCATCAGAAGTTGCAACGGCTTCGAGATCATAGGCATCTTCGCTTTACGTTATTTAGTTCAGGGTTTGGTAGGGGTTTTCTTGGTAAGGGTGAGTTGAGTGAGACATTTGTAAGTGGTCTATTCAGGGCTGTTCCAGAATGTTCTGGTACGAAAAAGAATAAGTACCGAAGAACGCTAGCTGAGAGACTAGAAGTTCCCGGTCAGTGTGGGAAACGATTAAATTAGATTCATAGCGATCACGGATCCATTTTAAGAGATCATTAGCTTATCCGTTAGTCACTAAGCGTGGTTAGTTTGGTTAGTCGAGTCTATTAGAATATTGCACAAGACCTCTAGGGTTTGGCCCTGTAATGATACAACCTTAACGGCTGGCTGGTTGTAATCATTAAGCTAAGCACTACTAAAATGAGTCTATAGATTCAGCTTTCTGGCTTCTCGCTCTCTTCCACAATTCATAAGCTTTTATTATTTTTCACATTTTGATCCAAGAGAAGGTGCAGCCTAATACCCAACTCAGCGTATTCAATTTCAATTCGATACTAGATGTCTTTCATTTACAACAACCAACAACCAACCAACAATCACCACCAACCAACAAGATTATTACCAGGTTATGTTGGGAATCCAGATGCCAACGTCAACTGTCGAAGTAACAATCCGTCCCACTTCTTCGATTACACAACAATACGTCATATATCCTGTGCAGAAACTCCAAAAGATTTTCGAATTTCAAATATTATGTTGGTGGGATGTTCTGAAACCAATCTGGGATCCAGAAATTGCTCTCCACTGGGTTGGTTCCATTTACGTCTTATCAAACATAGAAATCGGCATCCCTCCAGGGCTACTCCTCTCGGCCATTTATGTCGGCGAAGCGAAAATTGCTGCTTTTTTTGGAACTCGGACAATGCTCCCAAATTTTGCCACAAACCACGAATTCGACTGGGGGATACCTACGCCCGGTTGGACTATTATAACACTCATGGAGCATGTTACTAAACATATCAAGCTCGATAGAATTCGTTGGTTGAAGGACCACCATCCTGAACTAGAGAAGGTTGTCGAAAGTCTTGAAAATTGGTATGAGTTACAGGTGCGTCCACATTCATTGATCTTTCTTCTTCCGAACCTTCTATTTCTGAGCGATTGGGGGGCGAAAATAAACTTCGATTTGACTTTGCCTGCAAAAACTGCTGCTGAGTACCAAGTCTCCAACAATATGTTTGAATCGAAAAAGGGAAAGCTGCAATCACCGTCTTGGTGCTAATTGACAATAGAATAATATTCAAGCTTGTTTGATGGTATGTTTCCGTTCTTTTTCAAGTTTCGTTGGGTCTTAACGTTGATAGGATCGAAGTTTATTTGGTCCTCAAAGAGCTTTCTCTTTTTGGCGAGTTTGGCTTGAACGAGAAAATCCAAACTGACTTTCGAAAGTACTACCGGGCTTCCAACCAATACAATGAACCGGAGAGGGATGGCCCCCTTGGGGCACTCCTTCCAACAATCTCTAGTGATTGCCCTACGAAAAATCTAGATGAAATGGATTCAGACTGTTCAATATGCTCCTCGAAGCTTACCGACCCGCCGGAGGACGAAGACATAATATTTCCTCTATACAACGGCGAAGATATGGCGCAAGAATTAGGGGATAAATTCGTGAACTTCAAGCGATATATCCCGTTAGTCCTAAGGCCAATTAGGGATAATATCAACAATTTCTATCTCCAACTATATACAGCGCTAGCAAGGAACCAGCTGAAGTTCCCTCGCACACAGAAAAGAAATGTATGCTCAAGAGCTGTCAAGACAGAATGCGGGCATATATTCTGCAATGGCTGCCTGGAGAAGTGGTATCAACTCAATCCGACTTGTCCGGTCTGTCGAGCTGAGCTACCTACCCTGCCACGTCAAGAGTTAGGTCAATTAGATCAAACTAAGTGGGATAGCGAGAGATGGGTTGAGAGAGAGATGATTCAGTTCCTTGAGAATGAATTGATCATCGCCGCTTGTCAGGATACGGAAGGGAAAAGCGAGGATACGGAAGAGGAGAGCGAGAACATGGAAGAGGAGGGCGAGAACATAGAAGAGGGGAGCGAGAACATAGAAGAAGAAGAAGAGGAGGAGGAGGAGGATGTTTGGGAGGATGCAGTTGAATGGCAATGATTGATGCTGGTTCAAGAACGGATCTATCAAGTGGAGTGGAGGGGGATGTTTCTTTTGTTCTTTAGGTTTTCTTGCTACTTGAGCTTCGTTCTGCGAGCACACACATTCTTTTAAATTACATGCGTTGGTCTAGGATAACAATTTATATCGTCCTAGAATGAGAAACTTCGTACTTGTAAACGTTCTCATATAATATCTCGAGTTATTACCAAAGCCTCAAGACCAGGGTGTAGCGGAAGCAAAGCCTAGATATCATACGTAGTGCATCCAACAACATCACTCCTCTTGTACTTGTATTATAGTCTACGCAGATAGGTTTGAGTGACTTCACCATGACATTATCACACGCTAGCACACAGAGATCTTTTCCTATTCTATGAAAGACGCGCCGATATTATCGTTTCAACTTTAAACTTCACGACGCATGTCTACATGAGTCTACATGGTCTGGTTATACAATGCGGATGAATGTTGAAGGATTTCTAAAAAATATTATTCGTAAAAGGAGACAAATGGTCCAGAAAACTCTAGGGTTTCGAAAGAAAGATGATAAAGTTCCTTAAAAACTTTGGAATAAGAATGGAGTAAAAATGGAGAAATAGGCGATGGCAAATCAAAAGTGAATATTTGTTGATCACTTACTCCATTTCATGTGCATTAGCGTGCCCAATTGAGGCGAGTACCGAACATCGGAAGAGTTTCATTGGTCCTACTATAAGAAGGTACTTAATGACTCGTGGTCCTTCATTGGTTACATGTGCTAGTATTACTGTTATCTCGTTTGGTTTTGCACCGTAGTTACTAACTTGTTGCCTTGGGATGTGTATGTATGTGGCAAGGCTAACTCCTACCTTCGAATATCACTTACTACTGGATTTTTTTACTTGAATACCTTAACAAAGCGCCGCGCGTTTAGTGTATGCTTCACCATCAAGCAACTGTAATACAAATCCTCTATTGCCACGTCTGGTCCGAGATTGGGGACAAATCTTCGACTAGGTGGGGTGTTGATTTAGGGGATGCACCGCCCCAATCAAGTAAATCATGACTAACTTCTAGTTCAAAGCTAACTTCCAACACTAAGTCTTATCTGTCAGGATTTGACAGTTACCCGACACTTTATCCTTTGACACTAGCCTCAAAAGAATTTGACCAAGACTCTAAAGTAGACATCCAACTATAACTAAGTTCCCCCAGGCTACATGAGTCCATTGAGGACAATGAAAGGCATTGTTTGAGACAGCTTAGACGTTCGTTTTTCTAAATTCTCGCATCCTCTTGAATGATTTCCCCTACCACCCTCTCCCAAGAATATTGTGCATGATACGAAGGGTGTGGGAGGAACGGTTCTTTCACTTACACGACCAGTATCCCAGATGCCTAAAAGAAGCCAAGACTTTCTAAAGACAATCCTCTGATATCTTGTAACAAGAAGATTGGCCATCTTATTCGTACCCTGCAAAATCAAATCCAAATCCGGCTTCAAAGTAGCTCTCTCAGGCAACGCCGGAATCCAAATTTCGACTTTCTATCCCACAAAAACATTACTAAATCCCGCTTCGTTACTAGCAAGCTTCCCATTTCCTCCCTCCGCCAGTGACAAAGACATAACATCAAGCGCAGTAACCAAGCCATCCGGGAGATTAAACGAGGTTCCCCATATTGATACCGCTGAAACTCCAATCTCCCTTTATCTCCCGGGGAATCAGGATCATAAGTCTCACTCGCATCAAAAACCATACTCTGGTTCTACGCCGCCTCAACAACCATGGCTTCCGGTCCCATCTGTTCATTAACACAAACAACAGGCGGATGCCCAGCATTAGAAAAATTAGAGCTCAAAGTCCATTGCATCCCCGAAGCGAAATTATTCCGGAACATCTTTCTCCAGCGCCAAACATTAGCTTGATTCGTCCTATACGTTTCCCCATCTCGGCCGATAGCCGCATCCGCGGCATCAGACAGTGGTTGATCGGGAGAAATCAATCCGTATCATCCTCCCCAGCTTCCCCATCCTGAGTTTTCGGGGTCTCCAAGACCATTTTGGATGAGGTAGAGGAAACTCACTAGTGAGGAAACTGGGAGAGTCGCCTTCCATTCCGTAAATGATATCCGGGTAGACAGCTCCCAGAGGCCCGATTTGGATATTGGCTTTTAACCATTCTCCCAGATTTTCTAGAACAGTCTTCCTTATTGTACAGTGGTGTTCGTCAAGTAATGCTCGCGTCTCAGTATGAATAAAGAGTTGATGTAGAATTTCCAGTGAAGAATCCGAGAATAGATAGATACCTCAAATTAAAAAGACTGCGAAGAAAGCTTGACGGGATTCTGAGCGCTTGGGATTCACTTCTGATATAGACTTCGGGTAAGTTCATCCACTTGGAACAATTGTGCCACAAAAGTAATAAGTGCGAACTACTTTGAATGTTCGAAACGTTTACCAGTTGTCCAGTTGATTTTCACCAGACATTTTCGGGTATTTGTATGAGCATCCTCTGTATTTTATGTTTAGCGAATCACTGAATCGTACAGCGAGGTGTAAGTTGGCTCATCTTCTGCAGAATACAACCTTTGTTGCTGGGAAACCCATATTGGACGTGAGAAGAACGAACCTCGAAGTGTTTCTTTTCCAAGAGGCGAAGACTCACTCACTTAGATTGTTAAGTGTCATGGGCCGAGTTTAGAATGCTGCAGTAAGATCTCCATTGAGTTTGAATCTCTGAATGTTTCAGTTGACGCCATTACCCCCACAATGACTGGATAATAGCACGCTGGCACACATTCTAGGTGAACCCTTCCTCGAAAAACATCACGAGCATACATGGGTCGATCCCACATGACTAGGAATCACTTCAACATACCAGTACTGACACCACCAGTTCCCAACAACACCATCTGCGTTATATAAGATAGTCTGACGTGCCGCTGCCAAGTTCATCAAAATTAGCCGTTTGGACCGGAGTATGGTGAGATATAAAAGTAGTCTTAAATGACGCAGTTGTATTACGCATGAAAAAGATGGTGTCAACCAACGAAAGCACCCTTTCCCAATCCACCACACCGCATAGCAGTGTGCAGTCAATAAGTGTCGCGTGCAGCTCCTTCATGAACTCGAGAAGAAAAGAAGCCAGTTTGTGACCTCCCAAAAGTCCGAATCTGACCCAGGTGTTCGCACGTGGGCCTCTGATTCGTCCATCACTCTTCCACGCTACCTGAGACATGGGAGACATTGCGGAAATACACCTTGATGGCTTGCAAGTGATTCCCTCTAGTAGACACTCTCAAATATGGCGAAGTCGCCCTCGACCGGTATGATTTTTCTACCTCTCCTCTTTGCTGAGCAGGGAAGTGTGCTGTCAAAGAGAACAGAGATGTGTTGACGGTTTGATCGCTGGCCGAAATCGCATTGCTTTCTTACTCGTACTTTGCTGACTTGCATCTCAACACCTCATCCACGCAGAAAATCAAATCTGGGCAAGCACCATCATCGTCAGCGCTGGTTTTTAAGGCCGAAGGTTTGCCACGGAGATCCCTCCCCTCCACAAGGCTCCTTCAAACTCTGTATACTTATATCACTCCTACGATTTTTTTTTTCCTTTTTCCTTTTCTCCCTCCCAGATTGTGGCAGAATGCGTACCAGCGCGATATGTGTAGCACTGGGTCTGCTCAGCATCTCATATGCAAAGCCTGTTGGCGCCAGCCAGGAACTGCTGCAAGCCCCATTGGAGGGCCTGGCAGCATTACACCACCCATTACCAGCCTCGCGACCATTGCATGGAAGATTCCTCCATATAACCGGTACGTGGGATTGGAGGCTCCCCCGAATCCCCTTATCTTTTGTGCGATGCTAATTTCCTTCAGACTTACATCCAGATCCCCACTACAAAACCCATGCATCGACCGAAGAAGATGAAGCCTGTCATCGCGGGAAGGGCGCTGCAGGTACATTCGGCGCGGAAACCACAGATTGCGACAGCCCGTTCGCCCTCATAAATTCGACGTTCAAATGGATCGGGGAAAACATCAAGGATAAGATCGATTTCGTGGTATGGACGGGCGACTCGGCGCGGCACGATAGCGATGAAAAGATCCCGCGAACACAAAAAGAGGTCTTGGATACCAACAAATGGGTCGCACAGAAATTCGCAGAAACCTTCAGCGCACACGATGACCCGAAGAATGCCTTATCCATCCCTATCGTCTCAACCTTCGGAAACAACGATATCCTACCCCACAATATCCTTCTCTCCGGGCCCAATAAATGGTTGAAGGCATACACTGATATTTGGAGCAAGTTCATACCCGAGGAGCAGAGGCATGGATTTGAAAGAGGTGGATGGTATTATGTGGAAGTGATACCTGGGAAGCTGGCTGTCTTCAGTCTCAACACCCTCTACTTCTTCAAGAATAACGCGGGTGTTGATGGCTGCGCGCTTAGATCTGAGCCCGGATTTGAGCATTTCGAGTGGCTCCGGATCCAACTACAATTTATTCGCGAGCGCGGAATGAAAGCAATTTTGATCGGACATGTTCCTCCAGCTCGAACGGAGAGCAAGGAGCTCTGGGATGAGACGTGTTGGCAAAAGTACACTCTTTGGATTCAACAATATCGGGATGTTATTGTAGGAGGGCTATATGGGCACATGAACATTGATCATTTTATGTTGCATGATACCAAGGAGATAACTCTGCTTGGAGAAGAGGCTTCACCGTCTGACGAATTTGTTCGAGAGATTATGGACGATGAACTTACTATTCAATCAGCGAACGATTATCTTGAAGAACTTCGTGAACATTGGTCCGATTTGCCGAATCCTGCTCCTATCTTGAAAGGCCACAGCAATGACGAAGACAGCCAGAAAAAGAAGAAGAAGAAGAAGGGAAAGAAGAGCAAAAAGGACAAGCTTCTTGATAAGATTGGTGGTCCATGGGGCGAACGCTTTCATGTCACAAATGTCGGTCCTAGTATCGTCCCAAATTACTTTCCAACATTGCGAATCATCGAGTACAATATTACTGGACTTGAAGATGTTCTGAGTTGGGCTGATGTGAAATATCTTGCGACCTCCGAATCGTCGCCAGACTCCCTTGAAAATGATTCATACCCATCCACTCCACCTCTAGAATACGAAGATGACGATTTCAAAGAAGAATTTGATATAGAGTCAGGGGATTTAGATGTTTCTAAGAAGAAGAAGCCCAAGAAGAAGCCCAAGAAACCAAAGAAACCCAAGAAACCCGACCCGACAATTCCATTGCCGCCTGCTAAAGCTTCCCTCCCTGGACCGGCACACTCCCCTCAAAGCTTGACCATGCTTGGCTACACCCAGTATTTTGCCAATCTTACTGAAATCAACAATCTGCGACTCCTCTCGATGGATGATGAAGTCGACGAAGAGAAATGGCGCCAGGGCAAACACAAGGGCAAACATTCAGATGGCAAGAAGCCCAACCCAAAGACTTTCCGATACGAACTCGAATACGATACCTTTAACGACAAGATATATAAATTGAAAGACATGACTGTGCGAAGCTACCTTCGACTGGCTCATAGGATTGGACGATACAAACCCGGGAAGGGCGATTCGATATTAGACAGCGAAGAATTCGAAGATGTTGTAGACGAAGAGTATGAAGATGAGGAGGCCTCCGACAGCAACGAAGAAGAAGAAGAAGAAGACTCTGACGACGATGACCAAGATCTAGACGCGGAGAAACACAAGAAAAAGCATAAGAAGCATAAGAAGAAGAAGCATCACCGACGACATGAGAAGAATAAGGTCTGGTTGACATTTATTCAGCGTGCTTTCGTGGGTACATTTGATGAAGAGGAACTTCGTACTTTTGAAGTTGGTCTGGGGGGTAATGTTTCTGATGAAGGTGCGGCGTTTAACCATGATGGGGAGTTGTAAATTGAACCTTGGCTACGTGGTTGAATTGAAATTGAGGGAGTTTTGGTGTGTGGCATTTTCAGGGCGTAAGATTGGGCATGGGCATATGGGAGTTGGGTTGATACCGTGGGCTCTTTTATACACTGCCTCCACATTGTTTTTCGATAGATTGTTTGAATCACTATTTCTGTTTTCTCTTTATATGGGATACCACTAGGTGAGCTGTTGATGATGTGAGGCATCAGGGCTGCGTCTGTGCAGTAGCCGTGGTGAGAAACAAAATTGGAATAAGGGATGGAAGGACAGGAGTCTGCTCCTACCCTCAGTCTTCGGGAGCGAGCGGTTTTTGGTGTTTGTTCATTCCACCTTGTGAGGAAGGCGCGATCTCCCCAACACAACTGAAAGCGGGTTAGCGTGGAGTATAACCCCCCCGCCCTAGGAATGAGGTTTCTTCGGTCGAGACTTGTATAAGAGGCAATCGACTGCCCTCTACCCATAGCTACCTACCTATAACCTTTGAGGCCAGGTTTGAGATTCCCGGCAGTCATTGGGTTGCAGTCTTGCAGAGGGAAATTGAGGCAACTTCAAAGATATAGACGTTTATGAATTTCTTTTCGATGGAGGCTGTTAAAGCGTGGTTCCTCCTTCCCTTTTCCTTCCATCAGATCAGGTACCGAGGCCGAGCTGCACCAAGCTATAAACCTGATGCTTCTGCATGTCACTCTCTGAACTTAACTTGTCAAACAGGAAACCATGGATCAGATCCTACTTGCTGATATGCAGCCTCTAAATTGGCGGCGGCATATCTTGACAGATGGGGAAGGCGCTACACAACGGGAAGCTACGATTAGCTGCAGGTGATTGAACAGCCGGCATTCAAGTCTGTTGTCCACCAATCACTTGGCACGTTTATCAAATGGCACTTCCAGATTCGATTGCGCGAGATCTGGCATCGCGGTGATCTTTGGAGGAGATGAAGGCATGGGGGAATTGCGGTTCTTACTGGCTTAGGTCCATCCCCGCTTTGTGGATGGGTGAGATGGCTGGAACGGGGAGTTTTTGGATAAAGTGTTTGCGTGGTCCTGAGATTGTTTCTCTCTCTGGCTGTTGACGATATCTTACTGAGTTGAGGTCACATAAATCAATTCGTCATGCATTCTCTCATTCTCTCGTCCGTGTTCTTCGCAAGTGCATTTGCTCAAACCCAATACACATCAACCGGTACAGCAGCAGTGGCAAAGGCTAGAGCAACGGCTTTAACTTTGAGTCCAACGAGTAATGTTATAGGAAAAACATTCAACCGTTTCGTAACGATTTGGTGCGAAAACACAGATTACTCAATCGCAGCTGGCGATCGTTCGTCTCTCCTTCCCTTGTTCTCGTTTACTTCCCCTTAATACAGTGCACTCACTTACTAACATATTCACCCCCCACAGCAAATTTCAAATACCTAGCCACCCAAGGAATAACCCTCACAAACTACAACGCACTTACCCACCCTTCACAAGGGAACTACGTCGCAGCTGTAGGAGGTTCCCTGCACGGTATCACGGGTGATTCTTTCACGAGGATTTCTTCGGCTTCGAAGACGATTGTGGATTTACTGGATGCTAAGGGGGTTAGTTGGTCTGAGTACCAGGAGGATTTACCGTATAGTGGATTTGAGGGGAATGCGTATGTGAATCAGAAGAATGGGGCGAATGATTACGTTAGGAAGCATAAGTGAGTTTTCTTTTCTTCAATTTCCCCAGTGTGCTTATGAGAGTAAGGGGCGGAACATGGTCACAAGGAGGATAGGCATGAGAGGGAAATTATGGAGCGAGTACTGATGGTTCAATAGTCCTCTTGTGAGTTACGATTCTGTAACCTCGGATTTGAATCGTCTCGCCAAGATCAAGAATTTCACGATGTTTGAGAGGGATTTGGCCGCGAATAAGTTACCGCAGTGGATGTTTATTACTCCTAATATGAGTTTGTCTCCCTCTCTTTCCCTTTTCCGTCTTCGTTGAGTTGCTTAGCGAGGAGAACATTAGTGCTGCAGAATACGGGTTCGGGTTAAAGTTAACGTTTCTATAGCCTCCGATGGCCACGATACCAGTGTAACAGTAGCAGGGAAATGGACGAGAGCCCTTCTTGATCCTCTTTTAAAAAACGCGAATTTCATGAGCAAGACTCTTGTTTTAGTCAGTAAGTAATCACCTCGTCTCGTTTCATCCCATTCCCACCTCAACCCACTTCTCTTGACCTCGACAGATTCCCTTTCCTTACCCCTATGCTTTTAACAATAAGCTAACGTCTTATTTCCACAGCATTCGACGAGACAGACACCTACACAGGCGTAAACAAAGTCTTCTCCGTCCTCCTAGGAGATGCCATTCCGGCTTCGCTGAAAGGAACGACAGATGCGAAGGCGTATACGCATTACAGTCAGATATCCACTGTAGAGAAAAACTGGGGATTGGGAAATCTGGGGTTGGGGGATGTCAATGCCCTGCCTTTTTTCTAGAGGATGGGAGAGAAGGGATTAAGTATTTTCCTTTCTTGCGCAAATCCATAAAAGAGAACAACAGCATACCCATGGGGTGGAAGGGGAAAGAATCTCAAACTTACAATTCTGATCAATAATCCTTGTCAATCTTTGAGCGTGGTTTTCTAAACCTTACTCGTCCGTCAACTAGGAGAGTACAACCTAAACAAGGTCTTTTAACCTGACAAGTGGACTGACTTATATCTTACAACCGTGACTGGTCCATATTTTAATTAGAATATTTGGCATACTATCAAGAGGCAACTGTGGGAATATTTTCTGGACTGTTTCATTTTGTCAGTCTTTAATTTTTGCCAGTGGGTTAGGGGGTGGAGGGGGGGCAAGCTGATCTTTTCTGTCTGTTGAGGATATAATCGTGGCTTTTGCGGGTGCGGTGGAGATTCACTGGGTTTCGATATTTGAATGGGGATGGAATCGCCCTCGTTCGTAGGTGGGTTTGGTGAGGTTATTGGTGCTTGGTGTATCTTCGTAACGTGAGGTGAAGACACTGTTCAGGAAGAAAATGGAATGGAGTTCAGGAGAGGCAATCATCATGGCAGATTGAGGATCGACTTGCTGTCACTTCCATTTTTGTTGCTCTTCAACAATCCTAACGACCAGTCATAGAATAAGCACACGTCTCTTGGAGACGGACGAGATATATTCAACTAAATTAAAAACAGCTATTCCCACTCTCACAGACTGTCTAATTCTCGCTTGCGAGTCTCACCATCGTAGTATTTCTGTTCCATGATATGCAGTGTTATAGTGTTTTGCAATACGTACTATATTGCGGTGCTTGCTTTGCCTAATATACGGAATTTTGGTGATCTTAGTATTTAAGTGGAAAGATGATTTGAATTGAAGTGCTTGCAGGGGGGAAAAACGAGTATGTTCTCTCGACTTGAGTAACACCTAATTAATTATTAAAAATTTCCTGAAACATGTGAATTTGGAATTCGAAGGAGAGTTTTAAGGCCTAGAATTGTGCCTTTGACTTTCGAATCTTGTATCCAGATGGCCTCTGTTTATGGTTGCAGAGAAGTCTAGATCTGAATATCACGTGCATTTGTTCAATATGGTAGAGTCTGAGCAGAAAAACTGAGGGGTAAGATGTAAGTAGGTCTTTTATATTGGAAGACTCTTGATAAGGCTTGTTGATGAAAGGTATGGTTGAGGGTGTTGTGGAAATTTGACATAGAATGTTAGACAAAACACGAAGAGCTAGCTGAAAACTCTCGATTGAAGCTCCGAGAAAATATCCCGCCAAGTTACCAGAAAACAACCCAGAAAGCTTGTCTTGTCCACATCCGCTCTTCTCACTCAACAAACAATCCATTTTTCTTATGCCAGCCTTCAATACTGGTTTCTCCATACTGATCATGAATACTTTTCTTTCCCTCTGGCCATCTGACATACGCAGGTTTACTATCCCCTTTCACACAAACCATCTCCTCAACAACAGGCAACTCGGTGTCAATCGCCGAAGCAAATGGGTGTTTGAGTTCCGGCCAGGTTTTGTCCCATAGCCAGAGCATGGTTGAGCAATTGGAGCAGAAATTTCTTTCAGAGGTACATTTTTGGGCTGTAGGGAGCCCGCGGTCTTTGATTGCGGTGTATTTTCTGATGGGGGATTTTAGAAGATAGTATTGGCGGAGGGGAGGGACAGGGAGGGAAAGTACTTTATTGATTCGGAGCCTTTAGTTACTTGTAGGGTTGAGGCTATTCCTCCTAGATTTACGGAACCACCGTAGCCTCCGCATTTTCGACAGATGGAACAGGCGCAGAGTTGATATGGGACTGGTGTGTGAGATTCGAGTTTGAACTCTACCTCCCCGCATTGACAACTTCCCTCAAGTGTCCTGTGTTTGCGTTAGCAATACATCTGTAGGACTAACATAGTGAAAAGGGACTTGGGCTCCCCAAAATTCATTACATCGGCATCTTGTGGATGGTCTATTATATCGGTTTTTTGATGGTGTTGTTGAATCGAAGTCGGACCTCCTCAGGTTGTGGTGTCTCCACTGCGTCATAATCCGGGGAAGTCTTGGCGCCAACGGATGTTCCCGAGGCTTCAAAATTGTCGGGCGATGGATGTGATCGAAGGGTTCAATTGACCAGCAAACATGAGTACATTTGGAGGTCCAGGAGGACGCCAGATCAATTCAAAGCCTTCACCGTCAGTCTTCCATCTCACAATTGTTACTGGTGCGCAATGCTAACCTCATGCGCAGACCCGAGCGTGGTAGCTTTCCTCTCGATCACGATGGTACGATGCCCCTTGCGCGAACGAACCCCTCTACCAGTCTGCTGGATGATATGATGGATGTGTGCTGATGGATGGGATATAGGGGAATGTAAAGACGTCATGATGAATTACCTTGCTTGTATCAAGAAGGTTAAGGGAACGAATGAGGCAGAATGCAGAAATATTGCAAAATCATATTTGACCTGCCGGATGGATAGGTGCGTGATTACAGTATTCTGGGAGGAGAACGATTGCTAATGAGCATATTGCAGGAACTTGATGGCCAAGGACGAATTCAAGAACCTTGGATTTAGTGATAAAGCAGAGGTCAAGAAGGACGACGACGCGGATCCGACGAAGAAGGGAGAATTGAGATGGTGATACGATATGAAATAAGGAAAGCTTGTTCAATACTGGGGACTTGGAGGTCGGTATGCTGCAATACTGCCAAAATTTGGCGTCCCCAAAGGCCTTCAGAAATAGGCCCTTTGTGTACAATTTATCTGTATTTATACAAAGGCATGAATCACTTCTCCCTTCCCTAGGGGATTGCTGGTTCGGAGGACCGCACTCCGAACTCCATGAAGATCGTATCTAAACCTCTCTGTCCTTTCCGATGTTTCCATAGATGTCAGTTTCTTTCTCCCCTGTGTTATTGAGTGGCAGCGTATTTCAGCTGTTCGCCACGATACCATCAAACGATGTGGACCTAGCATATAAACTCTTTGAAAACAATACACCTACACAGAAACACGCTGGTATACAGCACAGCATTTCGAGTCATCGAGCTGAATTCATATACTTCTGCACCAAATGATCAAAGTCTGATGCTTATCGGTCGCGGCCATTTACATAATGAGGACACACATTCTGTCACGTTGGGCTGATAAGATGTATTTAGAGGAGCCGAAGTCGCATCGAGCTACACGCGGTTTGGGGTAATCGCCTAGTCTATCCGAATTTTCAAGAGCTTTTCATCTTCTGGTTTTACTATGCTCAATAACTATTTCATTGGGGAGCGAGAACATATTGACTGCCATATTAATCATGTCCCCGAGGTAAATTTTCCTATGAAAGCAAGTAAATATAACACTTACTCTCTTGGGCATAACAATACTGTAACAATACTGTATTCATGCCGTGTCAATATTTTCTCAGAAATCAAGGAGTGCTCCACGTTCTCTCCGCTTTCTCCATGTGTTTTGTGTGCTACCAGTCTTCGGACCTTGCTTCATTAGGCACACCTTGGCGCAAGTCGGAAGATAGTAAAGGACTCGGTCGTTACCCTGCTCGACTCTACGGTAATAGTTCTGCAAACTCCAGCAATTCCAGAAAAATTGCAAGTAACGCACTAGGCTGTTAAAAGAGATCATGAAAAGAAGTTCCTGTTTCATCAGAATATGTCAAGCAAGACGTTTCATTTTCCCAGATTACCTTACAGCTTTCTAGAATAACTTTCTCGAGTTACCACGCGTTGTCTCCCAGGGGTGATACCCCCACGCCTCAAGAAAGCAAGAAAGGGCCTTCCACCCACGTCTGGGTATTCTCCGAGGACTCCACAATCTTCGCTTCGTCAACATTAGGAGAGGGGGGAGATTTCCTGGAGAGAAGGATGCCAAGTTCCCCGGTCCCTTTTTCTATCTATTTCTTCCTGAGTATACATACTCAGAATACAGGCCAATGTTTGGTCGCAAGCCATACTTAATGCTCAAGGAAGATCTCGCCCAAAATATCTACTAGGCAACAATCGAATGCTGTTTGATGGCTGCCATACAATTTCCGTTTGATTAGTACTTGCAGTTTAGAGGCTTAGGCCTTGTATTGATACTAGTTTTACCGCAGATCACTGTATAATTACTGAAACAAGACGAAGCACGCGTCAACTTTGGGCGAGGTGCATGCTAGGCATAATCATTGTGGAAAGCCTAGAATGACATGCCAATATTTCCTCCCAGTTGCTCAATGCAGAGTGAAAATCATTATTAAACTAGTTCTGCAAGTAAAGATTCTGTCATGCTATCAAACTGCCCTTTTTAGAAGACATGCATATTATCTGAATCAATTTGGTCAATTCGGTACTTCTAAATTAGATGTCCCCCAGAAAACATTGCACCCCAACAAAGGGCTTAGCGTAATTTGGTTTTACCATCTCAAATCCCCAAACTTTTTCGCACATCCAAGCTAAACAACCCTTTCTCCGCATTATATTTTGTTTGCACTTCACTCCATCACAAAGGGGACATAACTGACTGGGAGAGACCCACTTTCGGTTAGCAAAATGACCCCGCCAACAACCAATCCCAAGCCTGGCTCAGTGCCACAGCTTCTTTTCCCATCCAGGAAGCATCTGAGCGACGCACAACTCATGCACAAACAACTCACAGAGATGGCGAATGCAAAGGATACCATGAACCCAGGACTCAGTGCCATTGCGTTGGTCATTCGCGCCAGAGAAGGACCGCGCTTCGTCTTTCACTACCCCCCGCATCCCTCGGGCAAACCAACTACACGAGAGGCAAGATTCGGCGCCGAGCTCGATACGGAACCTGTTGAGGAGGAGAACGAGGAAGATAGCGATGATTCTAACCTGGAGGAGGCTTGTTACCCAGCTATTGGAAAGATCGATCTAAATGCGGAGAATGGCGACGCGAAGAAGGCAAATCACGTGGAGGTCCCGGAGGGTGATAATCATTTCACGAATAAGAAGGGAGAAAATGTTGCACCATGGGATCATCTTTGGGAGTTTCACACGTCTGATCTAGAGAGTATCTTGACGCCGACTCGCGCTTATCACAAGAAGAAGTTTGAGTTGTCTTTGGATCCGGTTCAATTCATCACATATCCCATGCACATTCGCGAAAATGGAACATGGAAGAAGAAGAAGGCAAAGAAGTCTAGGAAGCAAAAGAAGGAGGATGAGGCTGCTGAGGCTGAATCGGGAGAGAAGAAGACTGGTTCAGATGATGGTGAAGATTTGGGTGGGATGACTATGTTCAATGTGGTCTTCATGCTGAACGTTTCCAAGCATGAGGAGGATGCACGAATCGCCGAGATCTACGAGCATGTCATCAAAAAGTTCAATAAGGCTCTCAATCATGCTCAAGCATCGGACAATTACGTTTGGAAGGAGTCGGAGGCGATCTTGGCCATGAAAGACAAAGCTCGGGAAGAGCGTGAGTCTCCGGCAGTGTCATTTGGAGAGTATTGCTAACTAGGTTACAGATCGTCCTATGAGTTGGCTCTGGAATGAAATTTTGATGAAATCTACTCTGGCGGGTGCTATCAGAGACGTATTCAACGCGGTTTCAAATAGCAAGATTGCTACATTGCACCTCGCCACGAAGCCCCCAATCGATATCTCTCTTCAAATCCCGGTACCTTGTTTTCTTACTAGCATTCCGAGAACAGACGATAGAGCTATGCTCGGACTCTTGCTCACATCTGCCAATGCCATGGTCGACGAGGAAGGCAATGAGGATCCAACCCATCTAAATAAGCATTTCGCATTATTGCTTTTGGACGACAAAGACAAAATCATCACAGAGATCCAAACGGACAACACGGAGCTCACCGCACCTCTACTTAAATGCATTCAATTCTGTTCCCCTACTCTCTCATTCCTTCAAGTAGCACAAATGCAAAATGTCGAACTCAATAGTTTGCTTATTCTGGCTCAACATCTCATCTACTGGCGCAGAGCCGTCGCAATCCCACCAATCCACGGCCGTGAAACCTACATCGTCTCCCCCAACTGTGACTCCCGGATGCTCCCTACTGCAAGCATAGCTTGGAAGAAAGCTTTCCCTCTCGCCCCTTCTCTCCCTAGCTATCTCGCCTCCCTATCCGCAGCTCCCAGACCATACAAGTCCTTCGCACCGAGCAAGAATCACCGCCCAACTTACCTTGAAATGTTAGCCTGGACTATCCGTGGCGGCTGGGTAACCCAACTCCGAACCTTTGCTTGGATCCTCGTCTGGCCGGAAATAATCTACGAAGTTACTTACCAACTAAAAGCCGCGGCCGTCGAGAAGGCGAAGAACAAAGCTACCTCTTCTGAACCAACATCCGGAACGTCCACCTCAGGAACCGACGAATCAAGCACAGAGAAACAACGGCTCGATCCCCACGCTCCTCTCACTACTTCGCAGGCCGCCGAGAAAGCCCGTCTCGAGCGCCTCGCAACAAAAGCCTTCGCAGAAGCCCAAGAATTCGCATCGGAATTCGCAAAACTTCCTCTACCGGTTTCCACCTCCTTCCCCTCAACTAACAATGCCCCTCACCTCAAAGGACTGACCCCTTACATCATTAAAGACCCACATAAGGTCTCGCATGAAGAGTCTCTCTACATCGCTGCATATGGAAAGCGTTTCAGCGATCCTAAGATCAAGGATTGCTGGTTCCGATTCTGCGGTAAGTATTTCAATGGGCGCGAGGCGTTGGAGATGATTGCGCTTCAGGAGGGCATGAAGAGAAAGGAGACTTGGGGTGTTTTGATGGCATTTCAGGAGATTATTATGGTTTGTAAACACTGGTGAACGGTGCCGATGCCTTTGACACATGTCACTTGATAACCTCGGTTCCTCTTCACTTCTGCTGGATACCGACTCCGGAGGTATTTTTATTTCGATGGAGAAAAGGGATATGATCTGAGGTTTTCATCTCATGTATGTTTTCATATCACTGGTATTAGGGCTCATAGGGAAAGGGAGGCAGGCGTTCTGATTTATTGTGCTAAGATACCCAGCAAGTCACCTAAGCAGAGCATCTGCAAAGCGAGAGGGAAAAATCAATTTAAGAAATGATTTCATTGTAAACACAATTTATTTGACCACGACATATGTGGTTAGTACCTGAAGTACTTGCTATCAGGTTTATTGTCTACCACTAGCCTGTTAATATTCTCGGCTAATGAAGAACCAAATCGGAAAGAGGGATTTTTGCACCTTCCCATGAAGACAAAAATGCAAAAAAAAGCTTTAAGCTCATCTTTGATTTCGCGTGTCATCCTTAGTGCAGGGGCCATGCTAATCTTCTCTGTATTGTTACAAGTTGACCATATGCCCGTAGGCATGGAAAATTTGGGTATTTGTATTTATAAGGAGTTGTGGAGGCCAAGTTGGTTGTGGGGGTGACTAAATAAGTGTCAACATTAATTCATCACAATTATACTAGCACAACTGTGGAACATTTATTTTGTGTAAGTTTTGAATAATTTACAATATTTAGTCACCCAAGGTTGCTAGATTCAATTAGTAAAGTGCATGGACTAATGATAAGTTTAAGTGTATGATTTCCAGAGGTTGGAGACGACTGGGGGAAAGTAACTTGAAGAAAGTCATGTGACCCGGTCTCGTTGTTACGCTTCGTGGGTCTAATTGTGTAGGAGAATTTATTATGTGAAATTTCCCTACTCGTATCTAATACTCATATCAATCTATTTCAACGATATCTTCATGCTGGCACAACTTATCCCAGAAAATAAGAAAAATATCTTGCTATTTACACGCTTGCAGTGGGCATCTGCAATTAGTAAATACGTACCTACCTAACTAACTTAGAAGTTGAGTACGCTAGGTAACTAATCAGTTAATTAGTTTTAAATAGTAATGTTTTACCGAGAAATATAATTCAATTAAGTAGGCAATAGGCTAGTACGAAAGTAATTTACCTAGTATAAGATAGGTGACCTGTAAATTATAGTAGGTCACCTACGAATAACACAATCCTTAACTCTTAACAACTATCTGCCTAAAAGATATCCGTAAATTACCTTCAAACAACCACACAGAAAAACAGTATAGCTATCAGTAAGTAGGTAACCTACCAATAGCACGATTTTTGCCAAGACAGTAAATACTACCATACTCCCAGCTTACCCACCTGTAAATAGTACCTCCTGCTAAAAAGATTTCCCTCTCAAAATCACAAGGAATTCCTTAAATCACCTCAACTTCAATTTTCAAATCCAATTGATAAGAAATAAACGTATCTATAAATCAAAAGGATTTCTTAGGTTACAGCGCCACATGAAACCTCTCCCAACCCCCAAAATAAAATCCATCTACAACCCACATCTCAACTTCACCCAGATCCATCATTGCATGCGCTTACCCCGTTCAACGCTCTTATCTCCACACAAAATCTACACCGTAACAAGAAAAAAAACCAAGAAAACAAGAAAACAACCAGAATACCAAGCCCATCTTCTGACGAGAATGGCTCACCTCATACATATATATCTCTTGGTATCTATCTTATCTCTCGGCCTTTATAAAATATTACTAATACCTAACAATACTTAAGACTTAAGCATAGGTAGCTTATACTCCAGTCGCACACGTAAGACGGTAATTACCACTCTCTCAATTCATCTACACGTACCCTCGAACCCATACGCATATCACACGATCGAAGTGAAGATGCATTCCAACTCACCGACTTCTCCAAAAACAACCCGAACGAATCCAAGGTCGTACACGACGACTAAGAGGGCAGAGCTATTGAATGTTCACACTCACATAGCAAGGCAGCACTAGTTCAATTTCAATGTTGATGTAAATTCCGAAGTCACCGCTTGCTTACCCCCGAGAGATCCCCTCAAGGACCAAAGGCTACAAAGCAGAGGGAACAAAAAAAGGGAGGATGTGTGTAGTTAAGCTACGGGGGGTGTGGTGATCGACGACACAAATACGAAGGAAGCCCCTCCATCCTAATCCCATTCCATCCATCCTGCAAAGAATCAATCCCAAGTCCAACAAACGCATCTCGCACAACTAAAGAAAAGTCAAAAATCGCAAAATGAGGTATCATAGGGCAGCATTTAAATGCCAGCAAAAAGCAAAAGTTCAAACGCATACAAAAGCATAAGGTTTGCAAAGAAAGAAAAGAAGAAGAAAGCCAAAGCAGTCAGAATAAAACAGTACTGTGATGGATGATGCTAGTGAGAAATAAACCGCCCATTGCAAAACGACAAGTAATCAAAAAAGGAAAAAAAGCGCAGTCAGAATCAGAGCCGCAAGTGAAAACCAACAAGAAGAAAATCCCTGAACAAATGTTTACCCTCTCGTCCCATAATCCCATATCCATCCATATGCTTCAGCTACCCTCGCGTTCTGCGAGTTCGGCCCCTGTGTCAAATTGCAAAGAGCAACGCCTGTCCCATCCCTTGTTCAAGACCCCCAAACTGCCTCCAAATGCTTGCATGATACTCCCCCTCAGAAAATAAATCAAAACCCGACGTCAAGGAAAATTAAAGTGGTAGATAGGTGTGAATGCAGAAATTGCCCTCTGCTGTGTACGATGCGTGGCGAGTGTCGACGCTATGGGGAAGAAATTTGAAAGCTTTCGGTTGGCAAGAAATGGCCATTTTTATGGCATCTACATGACCCCCGGGAGAGTCTGAGACAGCGGTCATTGGGTGAGATCCATTCCGTACTCGTCCTCTTCTTTGAAACTGATTGAGCCTGGACCGCTTCCACCACTGTTGTGGCCACTCCAATATTGACCCGCTCCACCCATACCGGCTTGTCCAGCATCACCAGTGCTGTGGTTCTCTGGGCTTAGTGAGGTATCATTTAGACCGGAAGTTGGACTTCCAACAGGATCCCCCTTGACATCGGTATGCTTAGGAACTCTTAAACCACTTCCAGGTGCCCTTGAATAATGGAACTTGGAGCCATCATTCTTCACCATAGCATCCAAGAGTTCAGTGCGCATGCGTAACTCATCCTCGGTTTCTTGGAATGGTGGAGTTCCTCCTAGCTCTTGGATGATATTGTTGAGCTCATCTTGTTGTTGCATCTTCACGTGAAGCATCCACATAAGATCGCGAGTCCAGCTCACAGCGCCATTGAGTATATCACCCTTGTTTGGTCCTTTGTCTTTCTCTTCGATGGGGATTCCGGTTGTGATGTTGCCTGCAGTAGCCCGTCGTGCACCAGGTCCGGCAAGCCCAGAGGTGGCCTGTGGAGGGCTCATTCCACTTGGAGGATGAGATAAGCCAGCCAGTGTAGGTGACAAGGGAGAGTTATTTTGGAGAGCCTTGCGAACTTTCTCATCTTCCAGTCGATGGAGGGGAACGAGGTGACTAAGCTCTTGGATTCGTTCGTTGATATTGTCTCGTCTCCGTCGCTCAACAAGATTGTGCGACTCCCTTCGTCTTCTCCTCTTCATCTCCTGAGACTGCAAGGCGGGGGCGCTCCCTGTTTGATGGCTGTTGTTGAGTTTGGTTGGCATAGAAGCGCCTTTGAGGATATCAGAGATCTGAGGATTTGGGTGAACACCTGAGATTGGCGAGGAGAATTCTGAACCAGGGAAGGAAGTGAGACTACTAGGGGTTTGATCCCACTGGCTTGACAATGATTTCTGATGGCGATGCGTTCGGATAGGTGTTGGGTAGCTTGAGTTCTCATTAAGAGACATTGCAGCTGCTTTGCCAACAACACCTTTGGTGCTAGATGTCCTCCTCATTCCTCGCATTTGGGGTCGCCTTGGATCCACCGCGCCATTCTGCATATCTGATCCGGTAATAGGCGAACCATAGCCACCTGGTGATGACATGGGATTGTTGAAGTTCTGGCCCTGTTGTATTTGGTGCATGAATTGGGCGTTGTTGAAGGTGTGTTGAACGAAGGGACTCTGGATTGGGTCGCCTTCTGGTGTATTCGAGTATCCGTTCATATTGGGGTTGACGGACAAGGGAGCGGTGCCGTTATGGCTTTGGTACATATTGGGAAAGGAGTCGAAGTTGTCAACGTTGTAGTCTTGTCCATTCCCATGTATACCCTGATTTGAGCGTGATTCGGTTATTGGCGATGCGATGTCTAGAAGCTCGTCATCATTGAACTTTGCGAAACCAGCGCTCGCATTCTGGGCGCCTTGAGCGCCAAAATTGTTCTGGAACGATGAGCCGTATTGGCTATTTGGGATCGCCATTCCGTTGCTTGACATGGAAAGATCGTTGGGGTTAATGCTTCCGCTATGCGAACCGAACTGGTTGAATTGCTGGAAGCCCTGCTGATTGCCCCCCATGTATCTTTGGTTATTGTGAGACGAGAAGAAGTGGTCCTCTGGCTCGTCTTTGATGAATGGGCTAGACGCACCCGTGCCAGCCATAGTGATTCGTTAACCAAAGCGTATGTGTATTGATTCCCTAGTCGAGAATGCTGGAATTTATAATGGTTTGTTCGCAATTATGGTAATGATTGTTGAAATCTAGGTGTGACAAACATTAGCTAGTGCGCAAGGGAGAGAAAGAGGCAAAAGAAAGTTCAGCTAAAAAAGCAAGCATAATAAAAGCGCGATTCGGCGGTGAAAGTAAGCTGAACTCGCCTTGGGATAGCGACACAATGTCATAAAAGGAAGTCTGCGTCGCTCACGGCCAGGCAATTACTGCGACTATGGCAGTGCGGGGTCTATGCGGGCATGTACTTGATATCTAGGAGATGTAGTACTTACTTGCGCGGGAGTTGTCCCTTGGTTACGGTGGTAGGCTTATCTACCCACCGTTGCGCAAAGGTTCGGGTTTCTGCGAAAAAAAGGATTTCAATCGGAAGCTCGATATGCCACGATAGTCAAGTGGTGTCGGAGTACCAAGTGAGTGCCCGCGGATTCCTTCAATTGATCGGAGGGTGAATCGTGGTCGGCACAGTGTAGGTTATCGTCGCTGAATGGTACGATGGTTCGAGATGCAGGATCCGGCAGAAAAGGCAATCGAAATTGCTAGGCGCTACGGGAGAGGCTTGGAGAGATGTGTTGTGTGAATAACCCACGATGGGGGATGTCGCAACAGCCTTGGATAGGCGGTCGAGTAACGGTGAGGGAAGGGTGGTGTTCGCGGGTTGGTTCGGCTTGTGGTGGCCGGGTGGTTGCACAAGAGTTTAGATGTGCGGGAGGGGAGGATTGTGAGTGAAGAGTGTTGGAGGGAATATGAGTATGCGATCGCTCTGGAGAGATCTGGTGGTGAAGGAGTCGCGGGGTGAAGGGAAGCAGTGACAATGCGTGGGGATGAGTACGGAATTGGGATTGTCGGAGTTTTGGATGTGAAGGGTGGTAGGGTGGTAGTGGAGAGGATGACGGTGCGGTGTACAGAAATTCTGGGGTACCGCGCTCGGCCTTGTCGGGGGAGAGAGTACTCGTAAGGTTAGGGGGGTAGGGGGGGGGTAGGGCTTCTGCGAGCGCACTCTCTTCCAGAGAGACAGTTGGTATCGTGTTGGATTGCGAGATTCAAAAATTGTTCAAGTTGGAGATCCTAATGGGGTAGGAAAGGGTAGGATAAGGTAGGATAGGGTAGGATAGGGTAGGATAGGGTAGGATAGAGTAGAGGAATGCGGGCCAGGGTGCAGACTAAATGTGCGCCGAGGGGGGACCAGAGGGTGTTGTTGGGTGTGTGAATAGCTCCAGGGCGCGCTAATCGAGGCAATGGGAAGTCAAAGCAAGCCTCTGAATCGCTCGCTTGGGGGCGCGAGTAAGAAGGCGAGAAAACTACCACGGAGGCGACGGAGCTTCAACACTTCTTCAACTCTCTCCACTGTTCGTTCCTTGGCCCAGCTCGACTTGAACTTCTGCTCCCACTCCCACTCACGGATGCTTCCTCCGGCGAGTCCTCTGTCCTCTGTCCTCTGCAGTGTGAATAACAATCCTCGGCCTGGCGGGACAAGAGCCAAGACAAGTCAGGTTTGTCCTTCCGTCGGCGGCCTTTGGGGGAACACAACACCACAATCACTAACTCCCGTTCCTGTCAGAATTCAAGGGTCCTGGATGATGCCTTTACGATGACGGCCCTCAAAGGGGAGGAGAATAGAGACGCTTCGTCGTCCTCGGTATTTCGTATTATACGGCGCCGTCCTCGCGGATCGGGGCCCGAAAGAGAAGTTATTTCGAGACCTCAAATGGCGGGGTCTGATTAATTCCGCGTCTCAAATGCGGAGAAGCAAGGTCTGGACGTGGAGAGATAATGCGTTTCTTCCGCGATTAATCAATCGTGCAATCTTCGTGCAGCACACTCTGGTAAATGCACCTCTACCCGGCCAGGAAGATAGTTGCTGTTGCTGTTGCTGCTGCTGCTGCTGCTGAGATATGAGATCTCGGGACTTTTCCCTTTAGGCGGCGGTTACCACGGCTTAAGATTTTGCGTGCCTTGATCTAGGTCCTTTGCGGGTTGCCTGTTTGAGAGCTCGATATTGAAATGCCTCGGTGCTTGCGATCCTGCAATCCAAATATATTGGAGACTTCGGAGTTCTGCCTCCTAAGCTGACTGTAATCTGTCTGATATCAACTTTGGCTTTGCATAAGCAGCAACTCGGCGTCAGGGATTTTGAATAGTGCGGGACGCTAGGTTGGTTGGGTGGTTAACGAGGGAAGAAAGTGTATTATGTGTATAGATAAATGGTAATGTAGAAGTACTTGATATGAGGTGTCCGGAGGGAAGGGAGTAACGTGACATGAAGGGGTGTGGAGACACTGCAGCATGAATCTGAGATTGAGATGAAGAGATGCGGGTTGAGCAGATGGGTGAAGGATTGAGATCCTAGGACTCGAGTTGTGCGAGGATAGCTGATTATATGTCCTTCGGGTGGAATCGCGAAACCATCATCCAGCCACGGCCTCCTGATGGTTGCTCTTGACCAAAGTGTCTCCAATTCTAGAGTCTGAACCGGGGCATCAGGTCTCACTTTAGTTTGGGGGGAGGGCGTACTTGGCCGGTGAAGAGCTAGAGATGGAAAATGGGAGATAGATGGGGGATAGGGAAAGGAGAGGTATGGGATTTCGGGGGGTGGAGGGGGAATGAAGATGGGTGTCAAGGAAGGGGGACGAGGGGGAGGGGGAGGGGGAGGGGAGGGGGCAGACTAAGGAGAGGTAGGGGTAGAGGTAGGGGGGAAGCGATCGAGTCACCGACGAATGGAAAAGGAGGTCGCCTCTGGTCAACATAGGTCGATAGGGGGGCCTCGAGGACAAAACAGCTAGGGAAAGCCCTCCTGGGTGCCCGCTAAAGAGGAAAAACGAGTTGAAAATCCATCTGCTCTCGCGAGAGACAATAAAAACGACACTTGACAAGTATTTGTCATTGCTCCAACTAGCTAGTGTAATATAACGTATATTCAGAAAAAGACACGGAAAAATGAAGTCGGCTTGAACTCGTGCTAGAAAGTATACAAATAGAGCTTTTGAGCCTCTCTGCCCGTAGGTAGCTATACAAAGGGACTACCTAGGTATACACTCCTAGCCATTTGTGGCCAGCTCTTAAGGGTGGGGGGTGGTTGAGACACCAACTTGCATCTCTGTACAGCCCTCAACCTGGAAGGGAAACACCACGGCCGTTTGGAGGAGATGTGGCGTAGTTGGCAGTCATAGCCGTACACTGCCTCCATTCCTGGATTCCTGGTTTGTAGCCTCCAAGTTAGCCACCAACAACTTCCAGGCCTTCTTTCCAGGTTGGGGGCATAGCCACAGCTCACGAGTCATCTTCGGAGTCTTCGTCCGTCAAGTCATGATAAGCTGTCTCACTTGCTCCTTCTCTCGCTCTCTTCCCCCTCTCTCCAGTGGTAGTGGTTGTCAACTCTTTTTGAGGACTGGCGCCGTAGACGCTACAAATATGCAAGCCGAGCATACTTACTGTAAGTATGAGTACTGGACTGGTAACCGGGGAGGTTGACGGCAGTCAAGCGAGGAAGCTTCATAAGCTCCATCAGCGTCTGACATTGGCTTGAGCTTGCGAGGGCCCCTAGGTAGCTTTGGTACGACCTAGGCAGGTGTTCCACGCTCCATGTATGTACGAGTACCGGCGCTCCGCTCGCCTTGCAAAGGCCCGATCCGCATTTTTTCTGCTTGTCTCTTTGGTTGGACTGGTGGCGCATGGCCATCGTGATATCCCATGTAAAAGGGACCGTATTTGTGGTTGGGGTGTAAGTACTGTACAGTAAGTCTTGTACTTACTTGACCAGGGCCAAGGAGCGCAGATGTGGCTTGATCACCGATCCAAGCGTTATACCCTTTTAGCGCCATCAGGCGAGAAAGGTCCAACCTCAACCCTACACCACACCTACACCCAAACGCGTACTCCATACCAAGTCTACGCAACCACTACCACTACTACTTGCACAGCTGCTACCTACTCAAGCCTTCTGCCTTCTGCCCTCTCTGCCTCCAGAGACTCTTCATAAGAGCCCCTTCCTAGACCCCTTGGCTGTGCCCTCTTTTCCCGAATATTCCAGATCTCCACCAGCGGCGCAACCATCTTCTCCCTAATATTGCCCATCAACCTAACCCGGTGCCAATATTTCCCTCCAACTCTTTCCCACTGTAGTGCTCACTACCCCGTTCAAGGCCTCACATTCAAACCACCAATCACAGCCTCCCATACAATCACACACCCTCTTCGACGATAGTCGTTCAGTCACTTAGACTAGATTACGATCACGAGGCATCTTTTCAGGTTAGAAACAACCAGTCTAGTTACGACCCCTGTCGAGATCAAAGGTCATTGGACACCCTCCAGCAACTCGACTTTCAAACCAGTCGTGTTCCTTCCAGAGGTCGATCAACGCACGACATAGCTGCAGACCAACTTCCTACAGCCCGCCCAGCTAGGTACGCTACTGTATACTGTACAGTACAGCGAGGCCAACAACCAACATTGCTCGCGGACCTTGCGCCGACCCCTCTTTCCACCCCCCCCCCCCCCCCCCCCTTTTTTCCCCCTTTTTTTTAGCCACCAAAACATTTTTCCCCCCGCAGAGCGCGGTGGGGAAACCCTAAAACCCTTCCACCGACGCCCTGCGGGCCCCCGCCCCCCCCCCCCCCCCACCTACGTCTCCCCCCCCTCTTGGAGTTCCCTGCAACCCCCTCGGCTGGTCACGCCGCGAACCGGATGTGCCCGTCAACACTGCTCAGCAGACCGGTCTCTTATCGTCGATCAAGTCGTTGAACCCATTCGGAGATAGTGGCTATGTTAGACTTCCAACCGTTGAGGGTGCTGGAGCCCCCTTGCCCGCCAGAACTCGACGTGAAGAGGAGGAGGGATGGTTTGCCTGTGAGTCAACGATTACCTATTGCTTTGCCTACTTTCTACTTGCGGTTTCACGGTCCCTGCAGCAGCCATCTTCACGGTCCATGTGGATCATGCAGTTATGGTGGCGGGGATCGACTTCGTATTGTGAGGGGAAAAGGATGTATAGGCTGACACAACTTCATCTATAGTGAGTAGATGGGACCGGCTCCTCCTTTTCTCTGGCTTCAACCTGGGAGCAGCCGCCTGCTTCGTTATCTGTTTTGTAATGTGGCCAATTATGATCGCCCGCCCTAGCAAGTTTGCGACATTGTAAGTCAATATCTCTCTTTCTCTCTTCTTCGGTCACTCGATGCGGTTTGAGACAATTTCACCACTCGGCAAGCGCGGCCGCTGCAGGTAACCGTCCTGCATGCATGGTGCTACCCTCCTAGCCCCGATGTTAAATCAACATGCCTCCACCAGATGCGTTTCGTATCCGAATGTTTCAAGCCAGAAACCGTTTTTCCTGATTTCTCGACAATAACCATGATTCATCATCTATGCAAAGGCTGACTTTGCCGCGTGGCACACCAGATGGACACTGGGCTCTCTCCTATTCTTATGTTCCTGGGGAGCAATGATGGGTCCAATGACGTACATTCGGCACCTGATATCAACACCACGTCTCCCCTTTACTGTGGCATATTTTGGATCCATCGGCCTCACTCTGTATTTTAGTCTTGCAGTAAGTTTACGCACCATCTCTCTTCCCACAACTAACGTCTGGGGTTGGTTGCTGACACTGGGGGGATTTATAGCTTCATTCCAAGATCCTGACACTCATATTTGCATTGGTGCAAATGGCTTGTGCGGTTTGGTACCTAGTCAGTTACTTTCCTATGGGATCTAGCGGTTTGCGACTTGCTACAAGCTTTGGTGCCTCGAGAGCTGCCGCGTAAGTTTTCTAAATCCGTATTGCTGGGAATAATTGTGGAGCTAATGAGGCTTAGTTGGATGACGGGATGAACACGAAAACGATGTAAGCATGATGCCAAGGACGAGAGCAAACAGCGGGCAAGTATTTGGCGGCTTGTTTCTCTTGTTAGTAAATGTAAGATATATAGTCACGTGATCTATTTTTGATACGAATAAGACCCGGAGGAGGCAGTTTTACGTGAGGTCAGCAGGCTCGCGAGGGAAGGACCTTTTTACTTGTTTGAGCCCTAACTTTTTAATTATTTTCAAGAATAAATCATCGTTGATTCTTTATCGGTGTGAAGGTTCACGAGAACATTGCTAGCGTTTATGGGATACAAATGTGTAGCATCCTTCCTCATCTCAAAACTGATTGATTATGAATAGCTATTGACGACATGACAAACCATCGATTCAATACCTTGCAGATTGAAGACGTAGCTACGTGGGGCGTGGAAGCTTACTGTATCACCTTAAACAGGAAACAAGTACCAGATTATTTCCCATTCCCCCCAAAATTCCGAGTGTACCTAGCAAGGTCTTTGGTCTTGTTACGACTTGAGCTTTGAAGGCTTCTAGGAAATTCGAGATAATCACCCGAGAAGAGCTGGGTAATGAGAGTAGACTCCAAGTTAGGTGTTTACTACTGAGAGTTCTCCCAAGTGAGAGTGAAGCGCCGGGAGGCAGACACACAGCCTTGCGAGACCTCTTAGGGTGGCTCTCTTTTAGTAATTTTCTAGTGATGTATTGTTTGAGTTAATCTGGGGGCGGAGCAGAGGCGTGATAGATGGCGAAGTTTGTAGGGAATACTTTTAAGCTACTACTTATCTAGTATAGCTCTGAAAGGGAGAAGAGTGATTCGATTTGATAATTTCGAATTATTTCCGGGGGGGCGAGGGCTTGAGGCTTTTCGCAAAATGTGTTACGAGGAGAGAATTGATTTACTCTATTAATGTTCGACAAGGTCGTTTTAATAATTAGCATAGTAGAGTTATAGCGTTCTATAAGTATATACTCTCGATACTCTAAACTTTATAAAGATCATCTTCTACTACCACTTAAAGCTTTACTAGAATCTACTATCGCTATTATTTATTATTTATAATTAGTAAGAAAGAAAAAGTTAAACTATAGAGATATAATAATAGTCTTTTTTTCAACTTTTAAAAGCTAGATTCTAAATATAATTCTAAATATAACTTAAAAGCTTAACCTTAATTTTAAAAAAATTAATTAGCTATTAGAGAGTTATTCTATAACTTTTATATAATTTTTTTCTATATTCTTTAGATATTATATTAGTCTTTTAGTTATTAAGATTAAAAAGATATTCTAGTCTTATTCTCTAAGGCTAGGGTTCGGTTTCTACTTTTAGAGTTAGAGTTAGTTAGATAAAGTTACTTCTTAAGGTATACTTAATTTCTTAATTTATAAATTAACTTAAAATCTAGAAGATGCCTAAGTAGAAGAAATAAGAGCCTATTTTAATATATCTATCTACTTAACTAATACTAACTCTATAAGTAGAAGCTTAACTCTAGCTCTAAGAAGAGAACTCTTTTATTATAAGAGTAATAAGTTAGAAGTAATAATAGTAAAGGTAATACTATAAGACTATAAGCGCGAGTATAGATATAATAGCGAGCGATAGATAGATACTATAGAAAAAATTAAGGTATATGCCTATAACGCTATAACTCTACTATGCTAATTAATAAATCGACTATGTCGAATTTCAATAGGGGATTTATCGCATTTTGAAATTTAGAGGGGTGTAGTGTAGACTTGTAGAAATTTATTATACTTGAGGTCTGAAACCTTGATGTACTTGTGAAAGAGCGTGTCAATGGCTTTTGTGAACGAAACGAAAGTGAGATAGTTTTCCCTCGGTTGAAGATGTTTCGTGGTGGGTGGGAACTGTTGTTAGGATAATTTGAATTCGATAAAGATCCAACCAAAAAAATCCGGACTTACCAAATAGTACAAGCAGACGAATCAAATCGAATATCCGACGGAAGAACAGACAATGGCATTGTTTCCAGGTGAAAATACTAAATCGCAACTTTTTCATCTCACAAAGACCTGCACCTCCACCTACCGTCCGAAGCCAACGGGAGCTCCCGTCCCAGGCGAGACCACGGCACCCACATGCATTGATACCGAGCTCCCAATATCGGAAAACCCTAGCTAAAAAAAAGAGGAAGAAAAAATCTCAAGATTGCCAAATAGGGTAATTGGTAGGTATTGATAGTGGGGGTTTTTCTTCCTTGATTGCTTGGGCTTTTTTGTTGGTGCTAATTTCGGGTTTGTCGGATGAATTGAGCGGGGTGAATTGAATGAATGGTCTGGGGGTGTTTTTTATTTGATTTGAAAAAGAATGGGGTTTGTGTTTTTTTGTTTGATGAGATGAGATGGGATATGGATAAATGTTTCTTTGGGTTGAACAGATTCCGAGAATCCGGATGGGACGAGCTGATCAGGTGGTTGGATGGCTACTCGGTGTTGCACAGCTTGAATTATTAATGTCAATCGTTGGGTGCCTGTTTGGGACGGTACGTAGGCAGGCTTGTGTGTCGTGATTGACCAAAGAAGCTTTCTAAAAACTCTCCAATGGTAAAATAGCGATTTAGTGGCAAATCAAATACGTCGGATCGGATTTTAAGGTACGGAAATATACGATTGGGTTGCCATTAAAGGCGAATATGTAACGAGGTGTCATGAAGGGCCACCCTGAAAAGCGGCAATATATAGAAAATTCTCAATTTCACCTTGCACAATTGACTACCCGGGTATCACTGATGCACACTGATGA
Organism: Hymenoscyphus scutula; assembly: GCA_001399465.1. Taxonomy (NCBI): domain Eukaryota; kingdom Fungi; phylum Ascomycota; class Leotiomycetes; order Helotiales; family Helotiaceae; genus Hymenoscyphus; species Hymenoscyphus scutula. The sequence continues at coordinate 85,682 of LKTO01000064.1, forward strand.
GATATTGAAGCTAGAAGATTCTGGAATAGCAAAGGAAGCTTGTTGTTGTTGTGTCTCGCGTGAACAATGATGATGTGTTCAGATAGAAACAAACAGTCTCCAAGATTTGATATCCATTTGGGTGCGGCCTTTTTCTGCCCTCCTCTCCGCCCTCCACGGCAAAGGCAAGGCATCGACGTCGCAGTACAGTAGTATTAGAGGAGCATCGGCCAAGTTGAGCTGGAAATAGCATCCAGCGTCTCTGTACCCCTCAGTCAAATTCCATTCTACCGAGAAGGCATCCAGAAGAGACTCGTCACGGGCTTGGTGGAAGAATTAGATTGAGAAAAGTGAGGAACAGAACGGAGAGAAGAGGAGAGCGTCTTTTGTTTGGGTACTTACTTATTTTCTTCTGGTGGTGGTTGAATGGGATTGACTTTATGTCCTGACCTGACTGACTGACTCCTTGCCGCTAAGCGTAGCCCAACGTAATTCTCGGCTCAAATATTCTTTTCCGCTCAGCGATTGATTGTTAGGGCACCCCGTCGACCACTACCACTGCCACTACCACTGCTACTCCACTACCACCTTTCGCCTCTCTCTTTTTTTTTCTAGACTTGACTTCGAACCCTCGAATCCTCTCGGAGCGCCTACCAAGGTCCTCACAAGACCGCACCGATATTATTCTTCCTTCGAGTTCTTGTTCTCCCAGATAGTCTGCTTGAGCATAATAGAACACGAGCAGGACGTGCCACCCGCTCCCCAACGCTCGTCTCTCGACGCTCGTCGACTTCTCTCTCCCATCGTCAAACGCCCACACGTTCGATCCTCTATCTGCTGGATCGCAGTCTGACCTCAAGAAACACGTTATCCTACCATTCTTCACGCTTTCCCAGACTTGCTGGTTGTTCAATCCACCGAGGTCCGTCTTTCCGCACAATCTCTCATCATTTCACACTTTTTATGCCTTCGCGGGTCCATCGTTGCGCATCTCTGCAAAACTTTTGACCACCACCCTCCGTGTGCCTTTCCTACACACCTGCACGCCATCACCGTCGTTTGTGGGAGCCATCGAGCTAACTTTCTCCTCGTCCAGCATATTTTGCCATCTGAGAACTTCACCCTCAGTTGGTTGCCTGCGCCTTCGTTGTCATCCCATCGGTTGTGAAATTGTTTCGATCTACGCGAGCCTTTCCAACACGTCCAGCGTCACGGCTAGTCCTTGATTTTACCTTCATCTTTGCAAGAAGAATCTAGACATCCCACCTCCCGACAATTGCGCCATCGAAAACCTTTCCCTCACCATCCTACCACGACCAGGTCCGCACGCGACCCATCCCCTCGATTCATACCTTATCGTCCTTGTTCGCACGCTTCCTCCAACCTCCTCGCGACAGATAATTGGTTGGCGCAGTGCGAAAAAAGTGCGGAGAGGTAGTGCACACCTCTCCGGACATCCAGAACTAGGAGGTGATTAAGGTCACCATCCGGTCTCTTGTGAACTGGTCAAGTCCAGCTCTCCTGCTTCCAGGAAGCAATTTTTAGTCATATTCATACACGAGTTTCTTCCGAGTTTCTCACGATGAGTTCCACTACTTCCAGGTCAACTGGAGATGCGACTCCAACCCCGCCTGTCTTCTCATATGCACAAGCTGCAAAGGGTCGTGCAGCAGCAACAAGTTCAGGTGTTACCTCAAATCAGGCAACGTCTGGGGTCAGCACGCCGGCTAAGGGAACAAGTTCTTCAATCAATACTCCATCCGGCGGCTCAGAGAGGGGTGATCAAAGTGTGAACGGCAGCATTGATGCTTCTCACAGGGTAGAACAAGCAGTGGAGGGAAATACTGAATTGAAGATCGCACCGTCCACAAAATCGACCTCGCAGCCGGGTAGCCCAAATTTCGGTTCCGCATCCACATCCACCCTTCCCAAGGAAGATAAAGAGGATTTTACATTGGTCGGGGCGAGTGTACTTGAACCTGCCAAGGAGCGCAATTCGAATGCTGGCAATGCCACAGAAAAGAACGGAGAGGCCACGGAGGGGAGAAAAGGCAAGAAGGGCAAGAAGCAAAAGAATGCCGAGCGGGAGGCAGCTGAAAAGGAAAAGGCAGTCGAAGAGGCAAAACTCCAAGAACTATTAGTGCCGGCTCCATTGCCAGCAGTTAACTTCTGGGCAAAGCGCAAGGAGGAAGCAGCAAAAACCACCCCTCTTTCAAATCCTCAAGCATCCGCAGACCCTTTCACATCTAATGATGGCCCAAGAAGTCCCGAGGCCAAGAGACGTGGCAAGTCTAATGGGGTCGAGGAGGGTGAAAAGACAATTGGTAGCACACAGAATGGTGGTATCAAGGATTCGCCCAGTACTACCAAGGCGCAAAAGAAGGCAAATGAAGCTGCTGGCAAAGCCAACCAAGACCAGACCCCAAAGCGTGCTGGCCCACGGGGTGCTAGAGTTGGCGAGAGAGATGAAAAGTCACCATCAGCTCAATTGCCTCCACCGGTTGGGGACGCAACATCTTGGCCAACGCCTGAGACGGCATTGGAGGAAGAGAAGCGTAAGACCCAGGAGAAGCTGGAAAAAGACGAGAAGGATGATAGCTCTTCCAACAAGCCAAGACCGAAAGAAAAGTGGCAGACTCTTCCATACGTCCCTTCAGTTGCATTCAGCACGCCGTTACCTTCAAGAGGGGGGAGAGGTCGTGGTGGAGCCCGTGGTGGTCGAACAGAAGGTGGTGGGCGATCCTCTCATGCCAATGTTGTTGGAACGCCAGACAAAGCACAAAATGGTTCAGCCAATGCTACCGCTTCAACAGTCGAAGACGACAAACGAGTTAGCAGAGACGAACTCCCAAGAGCAGCATCACTTCCACCAAACCCGAACAAGAGACCGTCGAGTGATCCTTCTGGAGCGAAAGACCAGAGAAAGCCTGTTGCAGCATCAGCTGAAAAGCCAAGAGGCGGCGCGGGTAGATTGGAATCGAGCATGACTGATATTCGAAATACTTCTTATGGGGAGCAGATTTCAGATAACAACCACGATCAACAGTCTACCCGAGGTGAACGGGGTTTCAAATCCGAACAAGCTCAAGGAACACCATTTGATGGACACACTCCTCAGAGATCCGCCGCTGACCGTAAGAGTGAGTCGAACATGCGAGGTTATGAGCAGAGTAAGGATAATCATCGTGAAAGAGGCGACGGCCGGCCAGAACGTGGCGGGAGAGGAACTTTCCGTGGTCGAGGAAACCACAACTTCCAGAATGGTCAGCAGCACCCTGCCCATATCTATACCAATGGCCATGGCCCTCAACCAGCCAATGGCTACCCCATCCGGCAAGGTTCTGGTCCATACAGCCCGCCTCCTCAACCACCTGCGTTCAACAACCAATATCCCGTTCCATCTTCTAGAGGCCGTGGTGGTTCCCGATCCCAGACCATACCAAACAGTGCAATGTATGGCCGATATCCCCAAAATGGCGGCAATCCTCAGCACATTGCGCCGTTACAAACCTCGTACGACTACCAGCCCATGCAACCAATGAGCGCACCACCATTCAACCCTTATATGGATCACAGTGCTGTTCTATCTATGGTAAAGATGCAGTTGGAGTATTACTTTTCTATCGACAATCTGTGCAAAGATGTCTATCTGAGAAAACATATGGACAGTCAAGGGTTTGTCTTTTTGACATTTATATCATCTTTCAAGCGAATTCAAGCCCTCACTCAAGAGTTTGATTTGCTCTATCACGCCTGCCATGACTCCGAAATTATGGATCTCATTCGAGGTGATGATGGGTTTGACCGCTTACGACGAAAGGATGGCTGGGAGAAATGGATTTTGCCAATGGAGGATAGAGATGAGTCTGTAAGAAATGCAGGACCTCAATATCACCACCCAGCTCCTCGATCTCAGCATATGGGCCAAATGATGTACACAGGAAACCCTGCAATGTCACCGCCACCTTTCTCACCAAATGGAACGGAGGCCAGTTTTAGAGCTTTTGGTAATGGTGCCGCTCCCCCGCCAGTCATGAATGGAATCAATGGGAACGGACATGTTTACCACCCTGAAACTCCACTTTCAGCTGCCGTACCTGATTTTGCACCTGGCGTACTCAATGGTTCTGCTGATCCCCTTGACTTGGAAACTACTTTCAACGACCTCGAAGTGGCGAATTTAACCCTTGTCTTTAAGCCCAACAAGGCTTCTGACAACTATCAACCCAAACACTCTTCGGCATCCCGAACTTTCTCCAATGGTTCAATTGATGGGAAGTCCATAGCAGAAGAGATTAATGACGATGGTCGTCAGGGCCGGACATTGACCAATGGATCTCGGGGTTCTGAAGCGTAAGAAAAGCCACTTTACTCTCCGCGTCTTCTAGCGTTTTCTAACCCTGTTTTGTACAGCTCTCCCGAATCCCTTCGCCGCTCACGAAGCCCATTTGGCCCGCTATCACCCACCCTTAGTAGCAGCCCTCCCGTGATGTGGGTAAAAGGTCAACGTCAGCCCGCCCCAGTTGCAGAGCATAACTCCAGCGAATCGTATACTTCATTCCGTGCCCGGGCATTGAAGAATCGAGAACTAGCACTCGGCGGAGAGACACACCCTGATATGAAACTTCTCTATGAATTCTGGTCACATTTCTTGTGCCGAAATTTCAACATCACCATGTATACCGAGTTCCGACAATACGCATTCGAGGATGCCACACTCAAGGCCACGAGCGGATTACACAACCTTGTGTCTTATTATGACGAAGTCTTGAACAGCAAGAAGAAGGTGATTCCCGATACCTTGGCTCGTCATTATGTCGAACTCGTAAAGGCGGAGGATTCTGATAGTAGACCAGCCTTTCAACGACTTCGAGCGGCATGGAGAAATGGTGCTCTGGATTTGAAGAGTAGAAAGAAGATTGACAACTACGTTGATCCGGAGTTGCGGGGGGAATTGGAGAGCGGACCAAAGCCGAAGTCCGACTTGTCGTGATGAGTTAAACATTATTTTGGGCTCTTACACCTTTGGTCCTGCTATCCGCGAGCTCTTTTCCTGGTAGTTGTCTGGGGTTTTCTCAGACAACATCACACTTCGCTCAATTTGGATGGCATTGCCGTCCATTCTTTTGGCGAAAGTCGATCCTCACATATGGTTTGCTAATAGGCAGCTGATTTTGTGTTGGGCATCACACATCGATTGTATCTATTGAGTTTTTGTTTTGTGTTATCCCAAGGCGTTCAAGAGGGGCTCACAGAAGATTGGAGATCTCTACGGAATCTTCTTGCTGGGTTCATCCTCCGCTTACTGAGCATGGGCATGGCTTTCCCTTTTTACACCGACACTTTTTTTGTTTGTTTTTAAAATGTTCATATTTCTGGCACCGCCTCTCGCGGCCTGACCAGCTATTTCTTCCCAAAAAGTCCCGGCAGATTCTGCTCGTTCGGCGTAATGCTTTCTCTGAATAATGGCCTTACATGCATGCTCTCGGATTTTCATGGTTTCCACTCATCAAAAATTTCGCTTCTGAACAAGATGTGTTCTTCGGCGTATTTCACGGCGGGCCTCGTTGCAGTGGTGGTAGCAGTGGGGGGAGGAACGTCGACCACATATCATAGAGAGAGAAAATCAAATCACACCTTGCTGGATTGTATTATAGCGAATCATAGCAAGAAATGCGAATACTTTATGCGATTTTGTAGTCTAATATTCTGAATGGACTCTTTTGATCATTGAGATGCGAGGATGATCTTGGGCATGACCATATGAGATATTCGCAAGGAAGTGAGCCTGCCCTATGATGTGACAGTGGATGATTTTCCTGAAGTAATCAACCCAGACATTTATTTTGCTTCCATTAATTTCAGAACCGTTGCTCAATTTGTCTTGCCAAAACAAGATATGGTGGTGCTGGTTTAGCTCAGCATCGCTCCTGCCATTCGATTCACATCATCGCACCTTCCTCGGATTACAGCCAAAACGTCATAACTTCACCTTCTACCTACCTACCTACCTATTGTACTTCAGACCACCAGAATCACGCACGCAGACGCAAGTTCTGTTGTATCTCGGCTATTCTCTGCATCGTTCCTTCCTTTGACCACCACCTCTGCACCTCTCCGTCCTTTCAAAGTCAATTCACCTTAGGCAAATCCCCGCTCCTCAATTCCATCTACTTCCTTCCCTCAACACCATCTTCGAAAAACATATTCGCACAACACAACGCGATGTCTACCATTGCATTTCAAAATGCCGGTGGTGACGATGACCAGAATTTGAGAAAAACCTTGGATGAGCTCCTCGTCGGTTTCACCGAGATCACCCTTCAAGACGATCCTCGCGACAAGCAGATGAGCCATGGCGACAAGATTCTCAAGGCGTATTTGTTCAAGAAGGAACCTCACTTTGTCAATGTCATGAAGTATAGAGATCGTGTGGGTTTTCTCCGAGACGGTACTCTTCAACCACTTGAGCTAATTCGATCTTAGGGATGGGTTCAAAACAAAGAAAAGGGGGATGCGTTCTTCAAAGCTCAACGAGAGAAGGCTGACAACACTGATAAGACGGGGGAGAAGAGATTTTACGGTATGATGCAGCAGATCTTGGAGGAGATGCATGCTCAGACGGGATTTCTCAACTTGGAAGCGAGAGGGGCTGAGCTTCATGTTTTCGATATTTGTATGGCGCCTGGAGGCTATACTGCCTCGGTTCTCAAATATCATCCAACTGCGAAGGCGTTTGGTGTCACCTTGTCGGAACGAGATGGGGGTCATGCCGTTCTACTTCCAAGTGATGCTCTGGCTGGCCTCAAATATATGGATGTCACTATGCTGATCAATGAATTTGGTGATGGAGGCTCAGTTCCAAAGACACATCCAGATTACAAGAAGTTCATCATCGCTCGGCCGTTCAGCTATTACAAATTCGATCTGATCTTCTGCGATGGAATGGTTTTAAGAACGCATGAACGTGCTAGCTATCGCGAGAAGAACGAGGTCACACGTCTGATCAATTCCCAATTGATTTTGGCTGTCCAGAGAATCGCGCCTGGAGGAACTCTGGTTATGCTGTTGCATAAGATCGATTGTTTCAGTTCGGCTTTTATCCTCTATACTTTGAGTACGTTTGCGAAAGTTGAAGTCTTCAAGCCGGCTAGGAAACACAACACTCGATCTTCTTTCTACATGATTGCCAAGGATGTCCAACCCGAATCTAAAGCTGCGGTCGCCGCTCTGAAGAGATGGAAAGCTGCATGGTGGAAAGCAACTTTTGGGGATGGAACAAGCGAGGATGGACCACCTGACCCAAGAGCTCAGACGGATGAGGGCGAACTGCTCAAGATGCTGCGAGAGTTTGGACCGACATTGATGAAATTGGGTCGACCGATTTGGGATGTTCAAGCTGAGGCTTTAAAGAGAACCGAGTACGCTGGTGATGGTTCTGTGCTTCCTCCACTATCCCCTTCCAACTTCGAATTCTCCAAGTCTGCTCCAATTCCAGTTAGACATCCACTGTCACCACTCACACCCGTTTCGCATATGGCAATGATGTCGACATCACCAATTTCACCAACAACACCATTTACTCCAATGACACCCATTACGAAGGTAGCATCATGGGGAAGAGGCTCAAATATCGATGACAACTCGATTCGCAGTCCAAAAAGTCCTGGGGTTGGTCGTGGATTTCGTCGATTCACTCCGGGTAACTTTGAGGGGGCTCGCTGGCCGGGACCGGAGAATTGACTTGTTGATTGTTTTCTGATGGCATCCCAACTCGACTTCAGAGGCCTCATTTAGGGGTTAGGTGGAGTTTCCGATGGGAGGTTTGTAGGTTGGTGGTTATGATACCCGCTGAGCTGAGAAGCAGCTAGCCATTTGCAAAACATGATTTTCTTGAATGGTGCTTGATGCCTAAGGTGACTTCATTGTGAATAAATTGAAATTGACCTCTTGCCGGATTTTTCACTACTTCTCCATGTTCTTTCGAATCTCCTTGTGGAAGGTGGGTTAGAGGAACCCCAGTTTTCAGTGGTTGCTGCATGGCAACAGCTCCCATCCACTCAAGGAACCTTGATCTCTCCACTGGTAGACAGCACATCACCACACTTGATTCGATCAATTGGTTCCTAGACTTGCCCTTTTTCTTGCGAAGTTTTGAACATTCAGACATTTGGCCGGTCACCCTCGTCTCAAGTTCCTGGACTTTGGTCGCTCACACATCCATAGGTCAATTGCGTTCCGCGGGGTATTTACATTCCTCAAGTCAACAAGCCAAGTAGTGCAACCAACAAATCGACTCGCCGACACAATGCGATCCAACCTCCTCACCACGTCGCTCCTCCTCCTACCTTCGATATCCGCTCTCCAAATTCCTTCTATTTTTGAATCTTTCTACGAGCCTCAGGGTATATCGAACGATACCTCCCTCCCCGACTCCGAATCACACGAGCTTATCAAACGAGATGGCAATTGCGCCGTCAATTACAACTCCTGCTCGACACTCGCTGCAAACTACGGAGGGGCATGTTGTATCGCAGGTTCAACGTGTACGAAAGATCGAGCGAATAACATAGCATGTTGTCCCATCGGCGCAGTTTGCACAGGAACTCTAGCCTTGGGCTCACCGGCGGCAACAACGACAGGAGGAGCGATCGTCATAGGAGGTACAACGACGGCACCAGCTAGTACAGCTGCCATACCTACTTCTGGGAATACTCCGACAATCACCAGTGCCCCGGGCGTGGTCAACAATCCTTATTTCCCATTTCCAATCATCGCGACGACCTATGCTAATAGCGCTGCTTGCGCATCCGCCTACACAGCTTGTTCGCAGAACTACGCTGCTTGTACGGCGGATCTTGGGGGTGGAGGATTTGCGGTTACGGTTGTTGCGCCGCAGGGGGGTATCACTGTTTCTCCTACCGTGGCCAATTTGGGGCCTGCTAGTGCGAGTAGTATCTGTTCTAGTTTAAGTCAGGCTGCTTGTCTTAACTTGCAGACCACGGATTGTGCCAAGTTTGGAACTGGAGCCGGAGGCAGTTTTATTGTGGGCAGTACGGGGGTTAATGCGGCGCCGAGGGCGAGACAGACGGTGGGGTGTTGGGGGAAGATGGGTGTTGTTGCTGGTGTTGGGTTGGGAGTCGCTGGACAGATGGTCTGATGGTTGGGAGAGGGGTGGAGGTGGAATGTACATGGTATGATAATTGGAAATATCCGGCGTTTTGATATCCGTAAGATATTACTACTTTTCGGGAAGAGATTTGATATTCGAGGGGGTCATTAGGAGGGTAGATGGGCAGTACTTTATGAAGCTTAGGGAAATGATATTACGAACAAAGAGAATCTAATTTTTATGACCATTAATTGAATTTGGTTAAACTGAGTTCCCGTGGATCTGGGATTTGTGTCCAACTGGAGAAAGGTTGAATTAGGGATACGTTTCCCATAATTGTTCCTGGGTTCCGCCCTCTTCTGTCTTTCAGTACTCGTACCAGTTTTTTCTTTTAACCCTAGTATTGCCAAGTAGTAATTCCTTTTCGTTTCCGAGCTTGAAACAGTTTTTCCTTATCTCACTCACAATAAGCGACTTGATGCTTCCACAGTACGGTATCTCCCAATTGTTCTTTTACTGGAAAATTTCATATAAGCCCTTGGCTCTCGTTGGTTTTTTTCAAGATACGAACTAGATAACTTAATCTATTTCTAACTATATAAAACACTAGAATTTATCTTAATAGTAAAACTTAAAATTCATAGTAAGACCCTAAACTTATAATTTTAACCTAGAACTTAGAAAGTAACCAGATATGGTCACCTTCTCGAAAAATCTTAGCGCTCATTAAAAGTGTTATAAGTGTATGCCACCCTCCACGTAGGAGAAATTCGAGGCCGCCCTTTTGGTGTAGGTGTGGCCCGTGGACCGGACTCGAATTACTCCCCTTAGAGCCACCTTATTGAATCCATTTAGTCTAACTCAGAAGCGCCTATTTTCGTTCTCTGTGAAGGCGAGTTGATGAACCTTCTCTCCTTAAATTGATGCTATATATATACCACAGGAAAAAGTAGCGATTCTCGGAAAATCTAAAGTTACTAAGTAAGAGGAAGTATTTTCTAATTCTCGTGCACCAGGAGTAGCAAGAATTTGCCACAGGTTAAAGTAGAACACCCTCCTCTGGTCCCTGAATCGTTAAGCCAAGACTTGCAAACCAATTCATTTATTTCACAGGTTCCAAAGAATTAGATTAACATTACCTCCTTCTCTCCAAACAGTGTTAAGGAATTATACAGAACGACAAGTGCTCTAAGAATCATACACTCGCGCTTCGTATTCACAACAAACGAAGTTTTCTTGACAAAAATTTTTCCTATTCTCCTGTAGTTCTTATCATACACCTTGCCGGAGTTCACCCCGCCCTCTGCCATTATTTATAAAATCCTCCGTACTTCAACCTTCCTCACCAGACAGTTTCTAAGTAGACTCCTTGCTTTATCAGGTATCCTAGTACGGAGGTACTGATAGAATAAATAAAAACTTCCAGCTCTTCCTCCATCTAGGTAATGTAAAAGAGCAAAACCAGGGCACTCGGTTTTAATCTGTAAATATAACAACTCAACACGTTTTCTCAGCCCTCAACTTCACTTTTGGGCCCTAACTGTGAAGGTGGATTCACTAGAGCTTATCTACACAAGAGTCCCACTCTTGTCTTTATAACAATTTTACTCAACAACTCGTTTCCACTAGAGAAAGACTAGTTCAACTCCAGGCAACAAAGTGAATAAAAAATACTCGTATCAATTCAATGACCACTCTAAGAGTCGTTACTGACATCCCAGCAAAGCCCACAATACCTCCATATAAATAAACTCCATGTAAGACACCAAGTCAAATAAATAACATCAACGTGACACCAATACACAAGTTTGTCTTGGAGGAGTGTCAGTACTGGGAGAGTACTATTGCTGCTAATTATTGGTAGTGGAAATTTTCAAAGCCGATGTAGGATGAAAAGGATAAAAGTTAATAAGCAAGGGAGAGAGAGATTCGAAGGTAGATTAATTTTCGACAGCAAGTACCTACGTAGTAACACATAGCTACACACACATCCCGTTTTCAATATACCTCTCTGTTTAAAAAACCCCAATATCCGCAAGACAGTAAGCTAAGACTAAATTTAAACCTACAAACTTAAACCCCAGTCAAAGCAACAAACAAAGATAACATCAGGTGCGATTGAGAAGTTGTAGTATATTGTCGGAAACCTCCCCTTCCTTCTCCATTTCATATGTTCTTCATTCACATGACAATCCAATTTCAGGAAGAACAGTAACGCCGAAGCTGAAAACTCCATAGCATCACCATCAACCAAGCAACATCTCCTAAAACTATCTCGGGGCTATAAGGCGGCGGAGTCTAATCACATACTAGTAGCTTCAAACTCTGAAGTAACTGAAATCAGACTCAAGCGTCATGTCGCGATGTTCTCGACTAGGACAACTGCTCGATTGACACTCTTTTCTAGATTATGAAAGGGGATTGAACCTGTTGTAGCCCGACATAAGCAGAGTGAAGAATCTTTATTAGCGTGACCTGGAAGGTCTACATAAGAACGTAGGATAGCTATATTTTAGTAACACAGACAAGAATACAACACTACTTTCGATACTAAATATGGAACCAACTCCTACTACTAAGTAACACCAATAGAACCCTAAAACAAAAAGGAGTCATACTTGGATATTTAACTTAAAACTTAGAAAGCACGGGAGAGTCGTGATTGAGAAGAAGGGAACTCGAAAGTATATTTTTATTCGACGGCAAATCTCTCCAATTATGGAGAAGTGGGGGAGAGGAAACGTGAATTGTGAAGAGTAGAAAGAGGTGGACTATTTCATGGGAGAAGGGCGAAAGAAAAGAAGGTTGAAAGAATCAAGCAGACTTGGAGGGTACAACTTTGATGATCTGGACTTTAGGTTGATTTTGAGCTCCTCTGGGCAGAGTGAAGAGGATTATATACCTTAGCGTGATAATCTCTTCTAATCTTGACCTCTTAGTGAAACAACTGACTGTAAAACACAATTTTCATTTTAAGAGTTGTATATCTTCTTCACCTTACCCTACGAACAAACTCCTACTTTAGATATAAATATCACTGATATACAGCAACGACTATCACATCATCCTCCTTCTCTTCTCTCAACCAATTACAATCACTTCCAAGTATTCCACCTCCATCCATCCTCCCCCTTTCCCCCTCTTCAACCCTAAAAACAACAAATAAAAACATCCCCAACAACATCCACCGAGAACCCAGACAAGAAAGGCACGTCATGACCACTGCAAATTTCCCTTTCCAACAACCATGAAGAATATACATCCCCTCCGAACCTCGTGGCCAAAACCTCCACATCTCACCCCTTACCGGCTACTCAAACCCCGGGAGAGTCAAGAAGGGCAATGAGAGAGAGTATAAGAGATATTCGACAGTAAATTTATATTCAACCGCAATTCCCAGTCAATTAAGATTCGAGGAGAATATACTGGGAAGGAAAGGAGATTAGAAAGGGAAAATAAGAGACAAGAGTAATAAACATGAAGTAAACCCCAGGTTAACTACTCAAACAATAAATTCGCAGTCCAGCAGAAGACTGAAGCTGTTCCCTCAAAGTTTGAGACAGAAGTGAATTACATATCACACCGTAATGCTCTCCTTTATATAAACCCCACCCCGAGAGTCCAGCCCCTTCTCTATCTCCTTATAAAACCCCTAAGCTTACTAAATTACTACCACCCATAAAACCCCACACACAGCCACCACATCCACAAGCATAAAAATCACCCCCCCAAAAACCAAACATAGAATCCCATATCTTCCCAAAGCAACGTAATACTGCACTCCACGTTCCCCTCGGTAAAATATCAAGAACATTTATTTCCTTCAACCCCTTACAACGAAGATATATACATCTCACCTCGGCTCTCAGATATAACCTAGTTAAAGGAATATTGAAAAAAAACCCCCATTTTTGTAAAATGAGGGGAGAGGGAGGTTCGATGGCAGGTATGTTTTCGATAATAACTTCTACTTATACAAATAACTAATAGGGTGGGTTTTATTACAGAAGAGGAAGAAAGAGAGAGAGAGGACTCAGGAGGAGTCTTTAAACTACAAGTCTATTTCAACAGACGAAAGGAGAAGTAGACAAGGATTCTTAAGCACGCAAGCATAAGAATAACTATGAACTCTTCCATAATGGCCATGGAGTGAAACTGATCTATCCAAGTTAGAGAGAGAAGTATCTTGTGTACCATCCTCTTTCTTAACATGAGATTCATTTCAATACTACCGAGGTAACTTCCTTTCATATTAGATTAAATCTAGATCTTTTACACGCACCCCATTGCACAATCAAATTCCAAAGTTTCAAGAACGTGAAGATATATGGTATATATATAACACACTAAACTAGAAGTCTTCTTGTACTTAAAGAATCAAGTAAGATACAGCCAACCCACTATAAAAAAATCAGACGTCAGGGGTATAAATCCAATTGCATCCATCCCATCCCACCCACCCAGTTCGTTTCCATCATATGATTTTTGGCTACCCTAAAAAGAATCATGTTATCCTTTTTCCCTTCCTCATCCCACATCCCATCATTAGAAAATGGTGCCCAATGTTGAGTCACCCAATAACTGCAAGGACAGATGAGTGTAATGACACACCCCGCCCACACCCAATCCGATACGCCGCGAACCCCCCCAATTCTAAAAACCAGAAGAACGCCATCCGATAATGCACCAAACAGGCCATACCCCATTACATACATAAATTCGTAAAAGAAAAGAGGAGGTAAGGTAGTGAGGCACCTCAAAAGCAAGGGGGAATGGAATTCCACCCAATCAAGAATACATATGCTAGCGCACAACTCAAGAAGAACACGTCCACCTCGTGTAACGACTTCATATATGCATCCGCACCCAAATAAAAGATGGGTGTCAGGATATATGAAAGGGGGGAAAGATAAAGTGCAGCGCGCATATCAAAGTGCCGCGCAGCTTCCCCTCTCATCCGCCACTGCAGCAAGCAAAAAGCGCGGGGCTTTTAAGAACAGGGTAACACCACCGTTCAAAACTGCCACCGTCAAAAGTGGCATGCCCACCATCTCACCTCGGGAAAGTGAGGGTGTGACGTGCTCTTGAGGCAGGCAGCGTAATCATCCCGAAGAACGGGGTTAAGGGTCTTTCTGACTGGTCATATCTTGCCAGATCTTCAGATCCAGTGCGTTCAGAGAGTCGACTGAGCGAGCTGTACGGCCATGGCTAGAGCATCCAATCCCTTGTACGAGTTGGGAGAGCCGTTGATGGAATCTTCGGGTCCGGGTCGTGCCACCAGGGTCTGCTGGAAGCCGCGAGAGGTGTATGGTAGAGAGTCGGTTGGTGGTGGTGGTACGGCGGGGTTATGAGTGCTAACCATGGGCGAGAACAGCGCAGGGTCTATGATAGGGTCTCTAGGAGATCTCTCCGCACTTGTCACCAGCCGACCTGGGGTTGAGGGTCTGCTTGCTGCACGACCGACCTTCTTGATGCCGGCAGGAACAGTGAGGACCGGAGGCTTTGCTCCTGTGCGCGATGTGGTGTTGGAGCGGGAGCGGTCCTTGTTGTGCGTCTCGAGATGTTGCTTCATGTTATCGTTGCGTGTGAATTTCTTCTGGCATCCTGTAAAGGTGCATGGTACGGCCTTCTCGGCCGTGTGGATTTTGGAATGTCGCGATGCATGGCCAGATGTGGTGAAGGTTTTCTCGCAGCCAAGAGTGTCTCTGTAGCGGCAGTTGTATCTCTTCGACCCTCGTTCTGACATGTTTCCATTGTGGTAGGATTCTTCGTCGAAGACTTGTAGTTGCGAGTAAGAATGCATCCTGTTTTCCACATATGGCGTTCTTGGCGGCATTCCGTGATAGTTGGCGGAATAGTCGTGGAATGAGTGCGATCGGTCTCGGTACTCTATGTTTGACTGATCTTTGTATGATTGTTCCTCGGAGAAGGAATGATGTCTGCCAATCTCGGAGTGTGGTGTTATGGGGGATTGGGTTTCGGTGGTGTTCTGTGAGTCGAAAGATTCGGCGCGCATCAAGCCCGGTATAACTGGGGAGCCCGTACCGCTTGGTGTTGAAAGACTCGAGACGGAGCGACTCATATCAGATGGGCTGTAGGGGGGATAGGCGTGATGGGATTGGGTTGGCGCAATATCGTCGTTCAGAAGGGAAACATTCTTTCCTGAGGAATTTCGGGCGTGCATACTCGGTCTCTGCGACATAATTTGTTCTTGTTGTTGTTGTGAACAAATTCAAAGGTGGTATGATTCTGATTTTTTGCTCCCCAAGGGAGGACGGATCGGCGGGTCAGGAAACGTTCGGTGGAGTGGAGTATGAAGAAGCAGGGGTGAGGATGGTAGTAGGTAATGGAGAGAAGTTGCGTTTTTGTGAGGTTATTCAGGAGGTGAATCTCGAGGATTTGATGAGATCAAGGAGAGAGATTGAGGAAGTCGAGGGTAGCTTATGTGTGCGTGTATGCACGAAGCTGTTGATGCGGGTGGCTGAGTGAAGCAGCCCTGCGAGAGATATTTGAGGGTGAAACACGCCAGGATTTCTTTCTTTTCAATACAGTTTTCTACTGAGTGAGGAAGAATAATAGTGGTGATGTATAGAATGAGTGCGTAATGTCGTGGTAAAATGGGGTGGTGAGAGTGAAGGAGGGACAAAGTGAGCAACGGGAGTGATTCTCGAGGGCGAGGAGGGCGAGGAGGGCGAGGAGGGCATTTTGGGGGATGTGATGGGAATCTCAGCCAGGGATGCCATTTCACTAGCCCCGGCTTTTGCTTTGGCACATTTCGGGGTCAAAGTGGGCTTACAACAGTAGAGTGGGACTTTCCTGGCACACTGGTGACTGGAGTCTGGGACTGGGAGGGTGTCGAGGGTGTCTGTTGTTAGTGCAGTCTGGGCTTCTCGCTTAAGCCTCCATTACGCTGGGCTGGAAAGTTGGAAGTTGGCTGCAGGGGATGTGATATGCAAAGGACTAAGAGCTCCGTGGGAGATTATGAAGTAATGTTAATTTTTATATCTCGTCAGCTCAAATATGAGATATACCGAGGGAATATCTCTTCAGACGGCGGGCATTGAAATTTTACATACCTTCAAAACAAGCAGATAATCGAGGAGCAACCTCCGCCCTTCTCCCTCCCAAACGCCTCCTGTCATCGTGTTCCAAGAGCAACACCACCTCATGCACGATTTGTGCTCTCGTCAGTGAGGTAGCCAGAGCTTATCGGGGATTGCAGCAACGTGTACTCCGTTCTCTACCTTACCGTCACCTCCATGCAGCAACAGCACGGCACTAGTTATTAACTTTGATACTGGAACTGTATAGTATGAGTACTCACACAACAGAATAGATCTTACCGGAGTGATGACCTAATTAGGGCTTGGTTGTCCTCCTCTAAGTTCCGCGCTTCCGGGGCAACAGCTTGTGAAAGGACGGGGAAGGGCGTGAACACTGAAAAGACCAGGCAAGGGGAGTGTTTAAGTTCGTCCGACTCCAACGCCCAACCTCATTTTGACACACACCATCCGAGACCCTCTCGCCAGTAAAGCAGCCGCAGCATACTCGAGTACTTAATACTACTCGTACCTGTAGTCATGGTGTGGGAGCTGAGGAAAGCTTAGAGCTTCCCCGCCAACGAGCTGCCTCGCCAACGAGCTGCCTCTGCCACTGCCACTGCCACTGCCACTGCCATTCCGCACTTTTTACTCGTACACCCGCAAGCAGCAACCGGCTGCTTCGGCTTCGGGAAGTCATATCCTTTCCTTCCACCAAAAACAATGGCTGTCCCTGTTAGGTACGGTACCTTCTCAATTTCTTTCTTTCTCCCTTCTCAAATATCTCCTCACCTACCGTTCTTTTTTTCAATCATATGTTTCCTGAAAAAGAGGAAGAAAAAAGATGACGCGCTTCCCAATTCATGGAGTGATGACGGGTGCGGAGACTCCTCCGAAAAGCATTGAAGGTAGATCGAAATGTGCTGCTTAGGTCGGCTCAGGGTCTTTTTCTGCAGGGTCTCCAGACAACGCAGTTCCTCCCCGGTCCATTATGCAGGGCTAAACTAGCTCCGAACCAGGGAGTCACAAACAGGAATTGATCGGCGGGGTCCGTTGATAGCTGCCCATAAGGTTAACCCGTTGGCTGATCCCATTTTCCGTGCATTTCCCCCTCCCAAAATCCCCCCTTCCCCTTCCAAGTCGAAAGCGTATCCCCCCCCCCACGATATTGTTCTCTCAAAAGAAACCAACCAATCTCAACTCTTCCTTCTTTATAATCATACTATCTCGACCGATTCTCTCCAATGTAAACACGAGAATACCGCATGAGGTCAAATTAAGGGGTCCCTTTTCACTGACATCATTGTCTTTTCCCTGATCGCAAATTGGGATTGTCATCGACGTTTGAGGGGTACTCATCCCTGATGGTCTAGAGTGTTCTGTCGCTTAGACTTGGAGTGCTGGGCATTGAGGTTGCATTTTCCTGCATTTCGTGGGCCACTCATTTGTTTTCCCTACCCTTTCAGGGCTAAGCAGCCAACTCACGCTCCAAATCTAAACTTGAACTGTTGATGCACAGAAACGGGGTCCGAAAATCTTGTCTTCGACAAGAAACATTGTTGGCGCAAAAAGGGGGTTCTTCTGCCTTAGTTACGCTCGTTCGTTCCTTGTTTTGCGCTCGGTTTTTGATCGTCTTTCGGCGGGTTTTTCATCGCCCTTCCCGCTTAATTGGGGGTTTTAAGGTTATCCACTACAAACCACCAAATTTTCACGGTGACCGATGGATGCGACTTCTCGACAAGAAAAATGCCTTCTTTGCAAGGCAACACAGATTCACAGTCCGTATCACTCGAACTCGTCACACCACAACGAAGAAATCCCCAAGAAGCCTCGGGTCTTTAAACCGTACCGTAACAAGCGTGCTGTACTCGAATGTAACCAGGGATAAAATACCGAAGTTCTTTTTCAAAAATCCTAAAATCCTCCTACTGAGTACCAGGATCATCCATTCGCTCAATCATATTTACGGACCAAAGTCTCCTTGATCTTCCCCATCCCACTTGAGCACCAGCGAACTCACACCCCCCTCACAGCAGCCCGGAGGACCCTGAGCCAATAACCAATCCCTCCGAAACGCGCCACAAGCACGCCTGCCCGCTCAAAGGCTCAAAGGGTCTTTTCTTCCATGCACAAGTGCGGAAAGAGGACAACCCTTAAAGCCCGGGTATGTGGTGTGGTGTGCGGTGGTGTGTGGTGGGAGGCTTGACAGGGGCAACCTTATTATCGCTGTCGTCATCTACTTCCCTCGTTTTTGGCGTTGAGGGATCTAGAGCGTTCTTGGGACTTGCTTGATAGGATGCAAAGCGATGTTACCCTGCGATTCTTTTATTTTTGTTCACGTATTTTTTGCTTCTCATGCCTCTTTTCTTCGCCTCACAAGTGGAGTCATATGGGCTTCTCAAAATCCCATGAGATTATGATCTCCCACCCGGACTGATTATTCCTGATGTTGGTCAATCCTTTTCCGCTTGGGCTGTCACCCATCAATGCACCCTAAAAACCGCGCCTTCTTTTCACAGTTGTTTCCAAGGTGACAAGAACATGTTCATGTTCATGTTACTTTCTTCAATACCTTTCCTCGAGTCATTAGTCCCCCATGCCCAGAAATACTATGAACTAAATTGTAGCTTGAAGTCCTATACGATTACGAGTTACAGTACTTGTGGTTTGTGTGTCTTGAGATGTAGTCCATCCGGACAAATTAAGCTACCTTTCTTGGGTTCCTTACAGTAGTTGGGTCATTTACTTAAAGTTTATGAATCGTTGAGAAAACAGACACTTGTGGTGCATTTCAAAACAACCTGTATTTGAGGGTTTTACAGAGTAGGCGTCTTGCGATGTACAGTAGCCAACCAGAATCCAGCAGTACGGTTCTGGATCCCAACTCTGCTACTCGTACTTTCTTTTCTAAGCGCGGACGGCGGCGGCCGAAAAGAGCCCTAAGGGTGTGTACTATTGGCGCCGTCATTGAATGGGGGTCATCAAACTATTCTCTGACAAAGTGTTTACACCCCTTTTTTTTTTGTTAAAGTTCCCCTAAAGTTCGTCGTATACTTTCTCGGCGTGCTAGGAGCGAGGACTTGACGGGGGAGTGTTGCGACGTGCGAGTGTTACTACTGGTTGTAAACTAGATGGGATCGACGATTCGATGGCGGGAGGCGGGGTAGTGGGGTGTGATTTGTTTTGAATTGGCTTGCTCCTTTCCATTCTTCCTTCCTGGACTTCTCGGAAATGAGCAATAATACTGAGGTGCGAGAAAAGTAACTCATCTTGCTGAATATGCTTTGGTATTCATGGCGATGGGTAAACTTTTTGTAGACTTGCCCCATTCTCTTGCCATTATAGAAGAGGGAGTAGATGTCAGATTTCGCAGGAATCGGATGGGACTCGAGAAACTACAGGTACTGCGTGAGTGCTTTTCGGGACTTTGAATATCACAATCATATGAGATGCCCTCGTCAAGTTTATGGATTTGGGGTGCTTTGCTGTCACCTTGCCTGTGCTTGGTTTTTCTTGGCACTTTCGTTGATGTTGAGGGTTTCGCTTGTTTTTTGTTTGGATTTCCAGGATTTGTTTGGTGGGGAGATGAGTTTTTGGTCTTGGTGTTGCTAAGGTGGTGATGAGTACTACTTGGTCAAACGAGAGTCGAGAGATATCTTTATCGAGGGAAGACTTTTGCACTCTTGTAGAGAGAAATAGGTCTTTCTTCTGGTCAGTGTAAGCACAGATTACATGAAACCTTCAAGAATTACTTCAAGTGGAATAAGTAACATTGAAATCCTTTCGAGTAGAGAAGAGATACCTTTTGCTTCTTTGTCTCTATTGCAGGTGAACCAACGTAATACCGATCTTTCGGGTTCCGTTGACGTGGTTCATACCCCATATGGACTAATGGGGGTTGAAATGGACTGTTCCTTAGACTTGAAAGATTTCTAGAGCGAGAGATATTTTTTCGGTGAAAGGAATTACTTATGTTTCCTCTACTTCTTAGCTGCGCTTTTTGAGTTCTTCTCTGAATTCTTTGGATAGAAGAGAATCTGGTTGCGTTTAAGGTACTGTGTACTTGGAGTCTCTTCGGAGAACCTTTTTATATCACTGCTTTCTGCACTTCGCATGCCCATACCACCCCATGACATAACCCAAGCTTCGATGGCTCCTGATAGGATTCAAAGATGCTATTGTTTTAGTGTGTCCTTTTCTTGTAATAGAAACTCCTAGTTCATCTTTCTACAAAGGATTTGGTTGAAAGCTTGTGACAATTCATCATCTTGCACTGCGGTTTTTATTCTTAGTGTTCTCTGCTTTGCGAAAAAGTCTACCAACTGAGGCAGACTAATTGAAGCAGGAGCAACTGTGATATGAAATCGAAGATTTCCCTGAAATTCGAACCTTAACAATACAACAACACCATACCAGTACCAACACCAACACACACATCCTCCTCATGGGATCACTCGCCCCCACCATCACAATGGCCTATTGCGTTTCCACATTCCACTTCCAACATGAAAGTCCTCATTGGCTGGTCATAACATAGCAACATCGGTATCGAGGCAGGAGCGAACTGTGTGCTTGCCACAGAGAGGTGGAAAAGTTGTTGAGGCAGGAGCGAGGCATCCTACAATCCCCTGTATAAAACGTCCATCCTAGGCATCACTCCTTCATCACTCCTACATGCAATTCCATCAGCATCATCAACCTTCATATTCATAGCCCATACCTAACGGACAACCCCTACGAGCCCCTTCGTCAAGACCGGTAAGTCGGATGGGAAATCAGTGTTAAATTATTCTTGACTAATTTGTTTTGGTAGATCAACAGATATCCGGGATGTTCAGGGTGAGGTCGGAGGGTAGGTTCGTTCCTTCCAAGCTTTGTATCTACTCTGATTCTTGATAAAGATTCGCTATGCAGGCTCAACCCTTTGGGTGAAGCACCATCTGTCAATCGCTTGACTGAAATGATATACTGAGAAGCTTCAAGTGCCGTGCGAGACCAACTGCTTCAAAAGAACCAAGAGCTGAGGTAAAACGTGAACACTCTTTCAATTGAATTGATATACTAAAATTGTTCAGGGGAAGAGAAAGATGCATTGGTGTAAGGAACCATCGGACGAATTTCTATCAAATTGACTAAGGATTTTTTTTCAGAACCGAGAATGCTGAACTCGGAGGAAAAAATCAGCAGCTTCGGTAAGGAACTTCCGGGGAAAACTCTGGATGCAAATACTAAGATTTTCCAGTCGAGATAACGACGACTTGCGCCTCCAGGATACATATAACATTATTTAGAATTTTCACGAATTGATTTGCTACGACCTTTTTAGGGCTGGGCACGAGGGCCTCCGGGCGGAAAACATTGAGCTTCTGCAAGATACTTTGGAAGATTTCCCCGAAATGGATTGATGTGCTAAAACCCCAAGGAAAACAGGAAGGGTAGGTCTAACTCTCAGCTCCGTTATTTTTATTCTACTAACTATTTTCCCAGCGCTAGCGAGTTGAAGATTACCTTGGCTCGAGTGAGAGAGCTGGAGGAGATGATGGAGACGGCCGACGCAAAGCGGTAAGTCATTACCTGAATTACTAACAATATTTCTAGACAATCGCTAATAGTTCTACAGCGTCCAAAGAGAAGACGCAAAGTAAGATAACTCATCTGTAAATTACAGGGTTAACGACTGATGTTTTTACAGACTCGAGCTTGAGCTATACGACCTCCGACAAGGAACATGGTAAGTATACCTTGTGTAAGTGTACTGATTTACTGTTGAACTAATGATACTGCAGTAAATAACATGACGACGAAGGGAAATCGAATTATTGGACGAGACAAGTACGAAACTTTTTGTCTCGCAAGTAAGTGCAACATATGGAAACCAATTCCCAGTGTATGTTCCAATAACTTACATTTCACTTAGCCTCATTACAGTTATCATACACCTATCAGTAACACGATAATATCGGGGTAGACAATCTGCTGGTGGATAACAACAACGACATACCTGCGGTCAACAACATGCCAGCGGATACAATCGACTCGCGGGTGGAAATGAAAGACCTGCCAACCTTTCAAAGACCCAAGAACAAGGTACCACTGGATACCAAGTATTGAGCAAAGGAGGGGAACAAATTCCCAACTATTCCGACAGATAAGAACGGAGTGCCAATTCGTCCTGATCACTTGGGACGCGATCCAAGCTTTTGCCAGATTAACAACGTTTTTCAAAGTTGTCGGAGTTATATCTTTTGTTGGGATATCCTGCCACAATTTCGATGAGCACTCTATCGGTTCCGTGTCAATTTTCTTTTCTCTCTGTCAGGCCGATGAGACGAAAAATGGAAACCAGAAACCCAAAATATAGATGGTGGGCTGAGGGAGAGGAGTTTTGTTTTAGGTGAAGGAGAGGGTTTTGGTGAAGGAGAGGGAGTTTTGGTGAAGGAGAAGGTTTTGGTGAAGAATCCACAGGCCTCCAGCTCAAGAGAATAGAAGAAAGGAATTCATGTTTCATTCATTCATAAATCCGGAGAATGGCCAACTTAATTAAAGAAAAGTGAGTCAATTATGCAGCAGTCAATCGTCTTTCCCAAGATCAACAGCTCTAGCTACAAAGGGAGAGATTCGACTAGGAAAGCAAAAACAAGGAGAGACGACACAACGCCTGTACTTTGTATATAACATACATACATAATGCATTCCTTGAGTTCATTTCATTAGCGCCAAAAAATAGAAAAAAGTTCGGTTCCCAGCTTCTGCTTATCCTCCGTTTTTCCACTTGACAATATTGCAGTGTACCGTTATGCCACTCCAACAGGCAAGATTGCGAAAATAGAGCAAAAGAGAAAAGACAGTGGGAAAAAATTATTAAGAGAGCCCAGATGGAAAGATACCACTTTGCCATAACATTAACAGCAAAAGAACTTCTCCATCAACCGATATCAATAATACAGCAACAATGAGCAGCCATTACCTCCACAGTTCCCAACCCGAAGGAAGAAATAATAACAAATCGTCTGCAGGACTCTCAAGGTCAAGATTGTCTCAAGAATCCTCAACGGATATTCCATGGCCTCCGAAAAATCGAGAAATGTGACAAAAACGCCTATCATAAATACAACGATCATGGCAGACTGAAACCTCCATTGACAGCATCAAGCAAATCATTAGAGTTCGTACGGTTTTGCGCATAACGCTCATAGCTGTCGACGTAAAGATCATCGGTGCTGGTAGTATTCTTGACATGCTCATTGTTCTCGACAGCCTCCAACCATACACCCCATCGGGTGCCTTGGATTGGGTCTTGCCAGTTGCGGTAATGTTTCAAGACGCGAGAAAGGCGTAGCATCCAGGGAGCAAATTGAACATCAACATAAGTCATCTGCAGTCCCAAGAAGAATGGTCCCTGCGCATCGCATGCTCCAACAATCTTGGTGATGTAGTCTTGCAGCTTCTTGGTAGCCTCTTGTTGGGAAAGGTGGTCTTGGGCTTGGAGGAGCTTGAAGAATGCAGGGACGATGAATCGATTGATCTGAGTATGTCAGTAGGGTTGTGTGAATGTGAATGGGCAAGGGAAAGATATTACATGGTCGCTCCAGAAGCGAGAAACGGCTTTAAGTTGCGGATTATCAGGTGGTAACAGCGGCATGCCGATTCCCAAATCTTCCAACTATTCACTCAGGTTAGCGGAAACTCCGGAAACAAATATCGGTCCACTCACGTATTCCATAAGAACGGTACTTTCACCAGAGCCCCAGTTGCCATGAGAGAGACCAGGTACCGATCCTCGAGGATTGACATCTAATAATGCCTGGGGTTTCTTGAAAGGGTCAACTTCGATGTATTGATATTGTAATCCTTTCGCCTCCAAAGCGATCCAGACTTTTTGAACCCAAGGACTAAAACAAGTCAGCTAAGTCCCGGGATTTGGAATAGCATGCCTTACCAAAAGCAACTTCCAAAAAGCTTCAACTCGTGTTCCTTCGCGTGCTTCTTAACAGTCGCAAGAGCAGCGCCGCTAGCCTTTTTGTGATAGGTTTTCTAGGTTGACAAATTAGCTGTGAGCGGTGCCTTGGAAAGTAGAAGGCTGAGAGATCTTCCATTCAATCTTACCTGCTGTTTTTTGGCTTCCTTCTCATTCTTCATCATCATTCGTTGAACGCTGTTCTTCTTCACTCTATCACTCTCAGCCAAATCGTGCTTATGAGGACCTGGAACACCGTCTCCCTTCCCGTTTCCCCCATTGCCATTGACTCGCTGGATAGTATAGAATGATTTGCCATTTTGACCGGGATGAGATGGATCAAGTAAGGATATTCCAGTAAAGGCTTGCTGATTCGAACCCTCACCTCCACCAGGAAAGAAGTTGTCACCCTGAGGTTGCTCTGGTCCAACACCATCCAAAGTAAATCCATCTGTTTGCATAGCACCTGGGAAGTATTCTGTGATTTTGATCTTCACATCGCATAGATCACGCTCCCGAGCAGTACGCTTGCGTTTCTTCTTGTTCGGATCATCGGATTTGGGTGTTCCCGGGGGCCGGCCCTTAAGACGACAATCCCAGTAGTGAGAGACGAATTGTTTCTTCTTATACTTTTGGGTCGATCGGTGAGAGTAGACATTGTCAACGTGGGGAAAGTAGGTATTGTACCTATGCTTCAGTTAGCAAATGTATGAAGGGAGGAGGATATTGACACATACTCTTCCTGGCTCAGTGTAATGAGTTGGTCAACGTCGAAGAGCTTCTGGCGCCATTCCGCAAGATTTGGAGGATTTGGTACATAATCGGTGTTGCCATGGGAATTGCTACTCTGTCCCAAATCCTCGGGGATGGAATTGCTACCGAATAAATCCGCGGTTTGTATAGGACCAATGGCATTGTGGGATAGCTGGGTCAAGAGGCCGTAGGTGGCATTGTTGTCATGTTGCTCGGGGACATGGGGACTCTCATGAGGATTCGGGTGTCGCTGCTCGTAGGGATTGGGATCAAAGGCATGGCCGTTGGAGTCGTCTATGTGAAGGTTTTGGTATTGGGTTCCGTCGAGACCGCTTAGGTCCAGGCCGGGTTGCGAGGTGAGGGCATGATGGGCGTGGGAGAGATGAGGTTGGTTGTGTTGTTGAAGGGCCGAGGATTGCGCTTGAAGGCCGTATCGCGGTAGCTGTCCGTGGAGTTCCTGCTCCATGATTGCAGGTGGTAGATGCTCAAAGCAGCGATGCTGTAGTTTTGGAGTTTGAAAAGCGGCGATGCTTGAATGAAAAGCTGGGGTTCAGAGGTTCGCGGTAACGGTAACGGTAACGCGGTGTCTAGCCTGGAGTGCACGTGCCTAAACAACCCTTGATCTCACTACCAGCACCTCAACAACCTACTTGTTGATATATGCATTTTTCGTAGGTATTAAAAATGATAGTTAGAGAGATTAATTTGAGGAATTTTTTATAAAGATTTTAGACAATATTTCAACTATAATAAATTGGCTGAGTGTCTACCTTGGTAGACTGCAGGCATCAAATTTCACTAGTCCCAATGCGCTCCACCCACTTTTATCGCGATTCTACCTCTGAAGCACCAGACCTCTCCTGGATTTTCAACAGTAACCATCACTATGGCCGCCTTTCTCAACGGTCTCTTCGGGGCCTCCCAGCCATCTGCCTCTCCTGTTCCTTCTGGTGACGCTGGTATGCAATTTCTCTCTCTCAAAACCAATCTTCAATTGCTAACTTCAATCTGCCAGACTTTGCGGATTTCGCTGGAGCTCCGGATCCAGCCCCAGCCTCCTTCTCTGCGGTTCCTACAAAAGGTGGATTTGGGGGAGCTGTGCCTACTGGAAGCGCCGTTCCTTGGACGAAATGGTACAATGTGCATGAACGACACTCACTCAGCGACTTCAAGCAAGAAGGGATCATTCTCTCCTTCATTGTTGTCATTGTGGTAATCCATCTCTTTGGAACGAGTACCAACCGAAAGAAGGCCAAGTCATGGATCTCGGCGCACTCCCCACTCCTGAAGAAGGAGTTTGCGCTTGTTGGATTTGGTGGCCCACAACCTATCAGTCTGGACGAGGTTGAGAGCGAGGGTCTTGCGAAGAGCTTGGCTACCGACAGTCTACACTTGCCAGAGGATTTGTTGAAGGAAAAATCTCCCCAGGAGTTCGCAACCTACGCATCTGGCCGACAGAATGTCGCATTCCTCGATGTCAGCTTGACCCTCCACAAGCGCTATAGCCCAATTACAATGGTTGCCGAATATGCCATGAGCTTGTTCTTCGAGAGTATGCCAACACCCGCTGAACGAATGGAAGCTACTATCTATCCTTTCGATGGGCGCGAGGCCCTCTCTGTCCCAGGTGCTCTTCCAGGTGCTCAAGAAGTTCGCAAAGATGGAAAGAGCAGCTACGATGGATTTGTTTGGGCCCTCGTCAACAAGGATACCATGAAGCAACTCCGCGATGATCGCTACGATGTATCTCTCACCAGCACCAAAGATAGCCCCAAACTCCCCAATTGGATTACTGTCATGAGTGAAAGTGCTGAAATTACCGACTTTATGCTCACCCCAGAGCTCATCAAGGCTGTCGAGGACGCTGGCGAGCTTTTGGAACATTTGATTATCACCGATCAACCAATTGACCAGCCACAAAGGTATATTCAAGACTGGTCAGTGTCCAATGTTCATTTTACTAACTGTTTTCTCAGCCTTGACGATACCACCCCTAAGAAGCGTCTCCATTTGTCTTACCGCATTCCATCAGGAGGCGATTACACCAAGCTTACTCCCATCTTTACGTACTTCACCCGTTTGACCGATACCCTCGTTCAATCAGCACATTTCCGACCGGAAGTTCTACGAAAAGTTCGCACAACTCGTGACGATGCCATCAGAAAGTTGCGAAAGGCCGATGATGAGGAGAAGGCCGCGGAGAGACAATTGGAACTGGAAAAGGCCAAGAAGCTCAAGAGAGACCTCGAACTTAAGGGTCTTGATGCCAAGGCACAAAAGAAGTATTTGGAAAAGGAGAAGGACAGGGAGATGAAGAAGGCGCAGAAGAAGCAAACACAGAGAGGATAGGCAGTGCGTGCCAGGATATTTTCAATGTATTCATTTGTAAAACCAGCAATCGCTTTCCTTTGCGACGACGAAGCTTCATACTTGTAATATAGGAACCTGGTTGAAAGTACTAAAAAAACATTGTAAAACAATTAAGGAATCTGAGAATCGTTGTTTATTTCTCTTTTGGACTGGAATGTTGCAGCCTCGTACACGTGACCAGCTAGCTATCTTATCGGGCGGCGAAAATACTTTTCCAGACCAGCCCATGCAAATAAACCACCACCACGAGCAACGAACAACCACAAGATGAAACGCAAATTAGACGCCAATGATGTTCCCGCCCCGGCAGAGGATGTACAGAAGGAGGTTGAGAAAGCCGAAAAGAAAACCGCTGATGTATCTACATTCGCTAGTTTAGGACTGGATTCGCGACTTCTGCAGGGCATCTCGAAGCAAAATTTCCAAACACCAACTCTGGTTCAGAGTAAAGCAATTCCACTTGCTCTAGAAGGAAGAGATGTGTTGGCTAGAGCGAAGACAGGATCTGGGAAAACTGCCGCATACTTGTTACCAATACTGCATCTGATTCTGAAAAGAAAAGAGGTATGTTTTCCGCGACCCCGCCGAGATGACTTTTACTGATCACTCTTCAGATTTCTTCGACGCAATGTACATCCGCATTGATACTGGTACCGACTCGAGAGCTTGCCGATCAAGTCACCAAGGCCGTCGAGGCATTTTCTTCATTCTGCGCAAAGGATATTCGGGCTGTCAATCTCACCCAGAAAGTTTCTGATGCGGTTCAACGATCTCTTCTCGCCGATTCCCCGGATATTGTCATTGCAACACCAGCCCGAGCTTCCACGAACTTACAAAATTCGGCATTGTCCCTCGAAAATCTGGCACATTTGGTTATTGATGAGTCGGATTTGGTCCTGTCATATGGCTACGATGAGGATTTGCAGAACGTTGCCAAGATCATGCCCAAAGGCGTACAAACCATTTTGACCAGTGCTACATTGACTAGCGAAGTTGAGACCTTAAAGGGCCTTTTCTGTCGGAATCCGGTTGTGTTGAAGCTTGAAGAGGCTGAAGAGGAGGGCGAAGGAGTTAGTCAATATGTCGTAAAGTAGGTTGCGCCAAGACGTATATCGCGAGTACAGAGTGATACTGACCAATTTCCAGATGCGCAGAAGATGAAAAGTTCTTACTTCTTTACGTCATTTTTAAACTCAAATTGATCAAAGGAAAATGTATTATATTTGTGGCCGATATTGACAGATGTTACCGATTAAAGCTTTTCCTCGAACAATTCGGAATCAGGAGTTGTATTCTCAATTCTGAACTTCCCGTCAATACGAGAATCCATGTGGTGGAAGAGTTCAACAAGAATGTGTACGATATCATCATCGCGTCGGATGAGCATGAGGTTTTGGGCGATGAAGAGACACCCAAGGTCAAAGAAGTCGAAGAAGAGCCAGTGGAGGGAGAGAAGGAAGGAGAGAAGGAAGCTGAGCCGGAGACGAAAAAGCCTCTGAAGAAGAAGAGGAAAACAGCCGAGAAGGATAAGGAATACGGAGTTTCCAGGGGAATCGACTTCAAGAACGTTGCATGCGTTCTAAATTTTGACCTGCCAACGTCATCCAAATCATATACCCACCGAATTGGCCGCACAGCGCGAGCTGGTCAAACAGGAATGGCCTTATCATTCGTCATCCCCGTTGAAAATTACCGAAAACACGTCCCTACAAGTATCGAGTCAGCTAAAGACGACGAGAAAGTCCTGGCGAAGATAATCAAGCACCAAACCAAGAAAGGAAAGGAAGTCAAACCCTACAACTTCGACATGAAGCAAGTTGAAGCATTCCGATACCGAATGGGTGATGCCTTGCGAGCCGTAACAAGAGTCGCAATCCGAGAGGCTCGTACCAGAGAGTTGAGACAGGAGTTGATGAAGAGCGAGAAGCTAAAGCGACATTTTGAGGAGAACCCTGGTGATCTACATCATCTTCGACACGACGGAGAGCTGAGAGCGGCACGCGTACAGGCTCATTTGAAGCATGTGCCTGATTACCTCTTACCTGAGGGAGGAAAGAAAACGCTTACTGAGGGATCTGGTGGATTTGTTAGTTTCCGGAAAGCGGAGAGTCGGAGAAGGCCGAGGCCTGTAAAGGGACGGGGAGGGAAGAAGATTGGTGGGAGGAAGATCGACCCACTGAAGTCGTTCAAGGGGAAGTCGAGGAAGTAAATTTTGTGCGGTCGTGCGTGGAGTATTATTTAAGCGTTGCTTTACCCCTGGAGATATGAATTCTTAGGTCTGGGAATATGGAGGTGACTGAAGAACAAGAGTCATGTTCATCACTCAATTAAAGAACACGAGATTTGCTCTGATTGTACCCCATTGTCTCGGTTTTTTTCCGTAGCAGCGGACTTCCTCCCTCTTCTAACCTTCTTAAAGTTATCTCGGTCCAACTCTCGCACTGAAAGGATCTGTGGTGTACTTGGAACAATACTCATGTTTGTTACTCTTCTTTTCAATTGCGGGTGTTTCTGTTATATCATATGGGTGTGTAAGGTCATTTCTGCAAACATTCCTCTTTTTATCCTTTTCATGAATCATAATCCCATGTCGACCACTCCCTTTTACTTCTGGTTATTGCAATTAAGGGTCTTTTTCCTTGTGCGTTTCTTTGGAGAACATAGGTCATCTTCAATTGTGTTTGGTAAAAAATTGCCAGTAGCCTAAGCAAGGTCAGTAACTCGCTATCAGAAACACCGTTTGAGGCTGATATTACTGTATCGCTATAACCATGAAGAGATGTTCATAACATTCTCAAAATATCATCTCGGAAATGTCTCTCACCTTGATCTGAAAATGGCCCCCCATTTGCACCCCACCCCAAATCATCGAAGAGTTTCTTAGCACTACCTTTATTTGTCTCTGGGTACCATCTCACTTTGTCAGTGCCATTATTAGAACCTAGGACTCGACCCTCCTGCTGTCACATTCGAACTTCGGTTTGAAAATCAAAGGTTCTCACTTGGTCATCAGAATCTGTTGCTTCATAATAAGGACCCAATCACCACCATAGTTAAGGTTTTCTAACTTATGCATTGAATAGTAAGGGTTCAGAATACGGACGAAAGCTTAACCAGATGAGCGATCGCTTCAGATGGCTATTGTAACATTGGCCTTGGTTGGATGATGGATATTTGAATATATTAAAGGGCACATCTAACTACTCTTTCCCAAGTAATGACCCTCCTCATTCACGTAAATACTCTTCTCCCAGTCTGTCTTTCTAGGCCGACAATCAGTTCACTCTCAACCTTGATGGTTGGTTGGATACATGGCTGGAAAGAGTGATGATGATGTCCCTCCTAATACAACTCCAGGTCTCTGGGACTTTCATCCTTCAGTAAAAGTCCGGACATTCTTCTCGCATCCTTTCTACCACCACTACTTCAGGATACTTTCCGATTACTGCTCAACGCTTCACCCACCGTGCATTCTCTCAACATCACCTTCACAACTTATGGAGTTGTTTGATTCAGGATTTAACGCTTGAAAAACACTGCTCTTCAATCCCTCGGGCAAAGCTCTAGATACTTCTTCTCCAAGTCAATAAGAAGAACTCACCTTTAAAGCACGCTATTCTGGGAATATATTCACCAATAAGGTCTCTTTTCCACACTACTCTGACGGGATAGCCACGGTACATCCACATCTATCTCCTTGATAGGAGTGGTCTTGTGGGTCGAGCCCCACTTATTTTCAACACCACCCCTCCTACTTATAAACCCTCTGCCTTCAACTTCTTTCCTACAACCCAACGAGCCACTCTACAACAACAATTCGTTATGATGCATCAGGTATTCTATCCTCGTTCACCTTCATCCTCTCCCTCGGACACACAAGCATCATTCTACTTTACAATTCTCCATCACTCATCAAATCAATAGTCCTCTCGACCTCAACTTTTTAAACGTCGCAACCTTTGCCTAGTTTTGCGCAAGCCTCCGGTGTGAAGGTGACTTGACCGCATCTTTGCTCCAACGGGTATTTGCTATCTCTCAAGTTCACACTGGGGCTACCAGATCCCTTGGTTCAAGTCAATTGAACAGTTCTTCGATTCGGGATGTCAATACCGAACATATTTTCTCTCCAAGACAACAACAATCGCAAGGTTAATAGTTCTTCATAGGTGGATCTGACCTTAAGCTTCCACTATCTCGACTATTTACTTCTGGGGTCTTGCACATCATACCATTCAACCTTTCACTATTATTCCTTGTCAAAGCCGTCACCCCCAACTTTCCTTCCGAACCTCGACTACTGAACTGACTTGGAACATTGTTGATCAGTCTCTCCAACGACAGACAGCACTGACTGCTAAGGTATGCTAATTTTCCAAGTCGTTCCCATTCCATTCTGTCTCACTGCCCTTCTTCAATTATGGGCTGCAATTATTGCTCGTTATTGCCTTTTAAGGGGTCAAGTCCAGCTTTCATCGAATTCAGGTATTGGCCCGGATATTTTTATGTCTTCTCCACTCTATCAAGTCCAATCAATTTCCAAATTCAGCTTCAAGTTTTTCTGTTTTTCCAACTTGATGAATCTATACTTCATGACTCTTATTCTTGTCGGATTTTTGGAGGTCCATACTGCTTCGATTCCCCTTCATCTTTTGTATGGAAGAAGACTTGCGCGCAGAAACTCCACTTGCTAGTCTTCAATATCTATTTTCATTCCAAAATAGCCAAGCTGACTCTTCATATTACAGACACCCGAGTTGTTCCTTGGACTTGGACTCTCTTCTTCAGGTTCTCATTTCCTCTATCGTCACTACGTCCTTACCCCAGCAGGACACAGTTTAACAAAATATTGACATCACGAATACTCTACTCTTGAGCTGAACTCCCATCAGTAAAATGAATCGACACCAACCCGTCTACCTTGAGCCTCAAAATCTTCCTAATTTGGATCAGCCGATGGTCGATCCATCTGAGATTCAGAACACTGCGAACTTCCAAAATCACAGTAGTCAACAACGATCACAACGAGGACGATCGAGTTTGCGAATGCCACCACACCTAGCTTCCCATCAGACCAAACAGAACGGCAGTGTCAACGGTGGTACCTCTATCCGCGATCCAATCTCACTTTCTAGCCCATCTCCAGATAGGTCACCTCAAAAACGAGCTGCCAGTCGAGCTCCAATCGACAACCGATCACCCAAACGACTATATCGTGCTGGTTCTGTATACGGTCAATCCACAGCACACAAAACCAAAATAGAGTATCAAAACCAGATTAATTTTAGAGATGCCCATATGCATGGTCCAGGCAGTCCACTTAGACATCAAATCGGTGCTCCACGAACTCCGGTCTCAGCGGAAACCCAATCACGGCTCGACGAGCTTCAGAGGAAAAAGGATAACCTCATTGCGCAGACCATGGCGGCCCACAAAGAGCAATTTAGTTCAATCCTAGTGGAGGAGCAGCAATTGAAAATACAGAATAGCGGTTCTCCAAAAAACTCGGCTGTGAACGGCTCTCCTAATGGCATGGCGCCTTCGCCCACCCGCAATGGATTCAAAACACCTTTAGGTCATCAAATTTCTCCTCGATCCACAAATGGGCTTGTCAATGTATTTGAGCATTATCCACAGGGAGCTTATAATATCCAGAACTCAAGTCTTCCACCCCAAAGTCAACTACACGGGTTCCCACAAAATTCTCAATCACCTGCTCAATCCATATTGCAGCCTGCAATTTGGGACTCCGGTGCCAGCAGTTCTCTCAAAAAGAACTTTGTTGACTCAATCAGAGAAAGGGCCTGGAGAGACAAGGAGAATAACATCCCAAATCGCTCTGCTGCAAGAAATCGGGGTGTTGCACCACCATCTCAACGGAGCCTTGCATATAATAGAGGGAAATCTGTTGGCGCTACGATATATCGAAGAGTTGAAGGAGATTCACGTCTGGTTAATATGCAGACCGGCCAATGGGCCAGTTCCAGCGAAGAGGATGTTCCTGTACCACCTCCTCAAACAGCCGGTAGATCCCAGCGAGGTCAGACTGTTGGACCCAATGGCGCCAGTCATGGCGAAAGCAATATTGGGGTCGGAATTCCAGTTGAGGGGATTCACAGTCGAAACTTTCAACCACGAAGCCGAACAGTTGCACCATCTGAACCCAGTCAAGTCAACTTTGTCAACGATAAGAATGCCCAGGACGAAGAGAGTAATCGTTTTCAAGGAAGCCGTACAGTGGTCCGAGAGCCAGTGACCCCGCAGAGAATGGGAGGTACCGAGAATGGTCAGCAGTCTTCTTTCAACAACTTCGTTACCCCACCAGAGTTTCCTCAGAGCCCTCGTAGTACTTTCAACGTATTCAACAATTCTCCAAATGGAAAGAGTCTCAAAGCAGAACCGGTCACACCGCAAAATAAGGCTGAAATTCCATACCCAACAAGCGAGAGCGGTTCTCTCCTGGAACACTTGCATCGCGCCAGACTTCGTGCTCGTGGCACAGATGAACAGCCTCAACAATATAAAAATGATATCCCAAAAGGAGGGATTGCGTTCAGAGCACGGAAGAAGGAGCCTGTTACTCCTGTCCAACGACACCTTCAGCATGATATCATTAATCTCATTTCTCCCGATGGCAGTGAGACTCGGCATCCACTACTTATTGAGCCCTTTCCCGAGCCTCCGATCATCGAGAAACCAATGAAAGATCGCATTGCGCCTGCTTCGAAGTCGGGAGCGAGAAAGCGAGCTAAATCAGTTGCACCAGAGGCTCCAGTTGACCCTATTGCTGAAGAGCGAAAGCGACAAGAACGGGCGGCAACGATTATTCTTGAAAAAGAGCGCAAAGCTACAGAAGGCTCGATCTTTGGCGACGACCCCGTTGAAGAGGAAAGTAGAAAGGCTGAGCAACGCAAGCGTCTCGCGCAAAGAAGAGAAGAACGCCTGTTAGCCGCCGCACAAGAGAAAGAAAGTCGGGAGCTCGAACAGCGCAAGCTTCAAGCTGCCCAACAAGCGAAAGCAGAAGAAACTGCGCGCCAGAAGGAGCTCCAAGAAGCTAAAAATCGGGTTCGCAGAGAAGTTGAAAGAAAAGCAGCAGAAGCACAAGAGGCGAAGGGAAGAGAGGAAAGGCGCGAAGTTGCTACTGCCAGGATTGAAGCTGAACGAAAGAAAAAAGAAGAAGCAAAGCTCGAGGTGGAAAAGAAGAGGCAGAAGGATAATGAAATCCAGGTGAAAACAAAACTACTTGAGGAACAGAAAGCTAAGCAGGAGAATCTGAAGAAGCAACTTTCTGGTATTCATGCTTCTAAGATCAGCTCTGATGACAGCAGTATTGTTTTCCTTGGAAATAACAATAAAGTTCAGGCTGAGAGCCAAGATTCAGAGAACGAGGTTACCAATGACCAAGAGCAGTCTGCCACCAACGGCACCACCACTAAGCAAATCATTGACTTTGAGTCGGCTCTCTTTGTTCCAGCAAATGTACCTCCAAGCCATGAGTAAGTTCACTTCCACCATTTTCGCTTATTTACTTACATTGGCACAGTGGCACCGAGGCAGTAACCATAAACACTCCTCAGAAAGTTAAGCAACCTCTTCTTTTTGATCAATCTGGCTCGAAAGACATGTACGGCTTTGACATGCGAGCTCTTCGAGGCAAATCGAAAGGACCAACTACTGCGGCAGAGTTGATGGCTCTTGCCCAAGCAAAAAATGCTGGCGGAAATGCCCGAGATATTCGCGAGAGAGAAATGGATGCTCGCAGAGCGGCCGCAGCGGCGGAAAGACTCATGTCCCGAATGGCAAGAAGAGAACGTGAGAAATCTGCTCCTCCGCCAGTGCATCCTAGAAGATCCGAGCCAAAGGCTGCAAGAGCCTCTGCTTTTCAACCGGAACCTAAGCAGGCTAAACAGCCAGCAAAGCCCAGAGCCGCAAAGGGTGTTGGTAAGTCAACTGAGAAGAATGGGACCTCGGCGCTTTTCCCGACTTATATCGCTGAAAATTATGCCGAGCCCCCTCCGCCTAACAACAAGGTTACTGCTATTATTCCAAAAGAGCCTGCCGGACTCAGTATTGCAAAACCGGGACTTGTTCTACTTAGTGATGAGGAACGGGTAAGACTTGAGGCTGAGCAGAAGAAGAAAGAGGCACTTGAATTGGAGAAACGGGCCATTGCAAAAGCTCTTGAGAAAGAAGAACGCGCTCGTGCTTACAATGAGAAAAATAGGCAAAAGGCAACCGAGAAAGCACGGGAGAAGCATAAAGCAAAACTAATTGAAGAAGCCGAAAAGAATGGCGTTGAATTAACTCAAGTGGAATTAATGTCCAAACTTGAAGATTTCATGGAGAAGCGAGAGGTAAATGAACCCGTCTGTATTTGAGAACAGACTAACGAAGATATTATAGGGACGAAAGGCAGCAACCGCCCGCACGCGTGCTTTGAAGGATAGTAACAAAAACTTCGGCCAGGACAACCTCGCAAACTTGAATAAAAATGCAGCTCAAGTCAATAACGATGAGGATGCCGAAGATTCTGAAGATGACAGCCCCGAGGCCCTCGAGCGCAAGGCACAAATTCGATCTGTTCGAGAGACTCTCAACGCAATGAGCCAAGGACGACGATCACAACTAAGTCAAACCGTTCGCATGACTTGTGCAGATGAGTCTGACTGTGATAGCTCTGACGCCTCCGAAGAAGATTCTGATACGCCGACCTCGAGTGATTCTGAATCTGAAGATTATGAGGATGGTTCCACCAGCCAAAGCCATGGGAGCCGAAATAGAAGTCGAAAGTCAGGTTCTCGTCCCAGCGCCGATGACCTGGGTACCCAAATCGAGGAAGTACCAACTTTGGCAAAAAAATTTCGCCGAGCACTTCCCAGACCACAATTCGCCGAAGATCCAGAGAATTGCGTCCGAATGTACACCATTATGGAATGCATGACCAAGAATGGAGTCCAGCAGAGACCATATACTCGCCAATCCTATCTCAACCACGACGAAGCATTGAAAGCCGTCCAAGATATGGCTGAGCGATACCGCAAAAACAAACCCAGCAATGCGTGTGAAAACTGGGACGATAATCTATACGAAGCAACCTTTTTCATGGATAAAGAAGGTGACAACATGCTTGATCTCTGGCTCGGCATGGACTTCAAATCCAAGGATATGAATCCCGCTGATTTCCATATGAATGAGATCAAGAAACTTCGATTCCTCGAGAAAACTTATTTCGTGAAACGCACGATTGTGACGCGCAAGACGAATCCGGAGACGGGGGTGGAGAGAGAGGTTGTTGATCCTCAACACCTTAGTCATTGGTCTGATATCGAGTTGGCGAATAACAATGCGATGGATCTCTTTGTCAAGTACACTAAACCACCTAGGCCCATACTTGACCATCTCGAGTTTCATGCCAACACGGTTTGTCCCCAGCTCAGAAAGGCGAGACAGGATCTCGGGTACGGGGATTGTTTCGGTGTTACGGTTGATCGGGAGGATGGGCTGGAGTGGTTGCCTGAGGAGATTGTTAGTGTTTCTTTTGAGGTTGATTTGCGCAAGACCAAAGGACCTCTTAACTAGACGCGCATTCTTGTCTTGAGGGGAGTGGAGCGATTGGTCTTTCCATTGTAGTGGGAGGGGAGTTGACATAGAATGGGGTTCGTTATCAGGGAAGATCAGGGGATTGGGGAAAGGAGTTTCTTTCATCAACGATGATTTGGATGCGAAATAATGGCGCAGAGGTTATGAAGGATTCGAGAAAAAGGGATGGACAGTTGACGTTGGGAAAAACGAACATATTGAACTACTATTATTTTCTCATGTACCAATATTGCTTCTTGAGGGCTGCTATCAGGAGTGGGATCCCTGGTAGCGAGCTTGAGGAAACTAGGAAATTGAAATATTATTTAATTTTTAGGTTTTATTTTTTTTTTGTTTTTGGAACAAGTGAGTTGGTGGTGAGATGGTTGTGTTGCGAACTGTTTGAGGACAGGGTGTAATGGAGACCTGCTCTGTATCTCAGTGGGCTTCCCTTTAATTCAGGGCTTATATAAATTTCTGTAGAATGTCAAATCGCGAAACGAAAGCTTTCAACGCACTTCAACAGACAGTGCAACGCACTCCGTGTTACGAGTTAGACCTAAGGAGTGCCCCTTTATCCTACAATATCGTTGTTTTACTTAAGATAATCTATTGAGTTGGGATAATCTGCGACTTTGCTGCGTGTGGATCAAATGCGTGATAAGCTAATAGCAAGCGGCAACTGGGGTTACACTTACTCCGTGCGCACGATCCAGCTCTACTAAAATGAAGAAGGGGAATTTTTCTATTAAATATCTATATATAACAACCCTATCACTATTTATTACCTCTAATAGGCTTCCTCTCTAATCATTAAAGTTCTATATATCTTCTAGATATATTAGTAATCTAGTAGTATATCTTCTCTATAGTAATCTTATTCTATTCTTTCTATAAAGTCTTCTTAATATCCTTATCTAAATTAAAGTATCTATACCTTAACATTTACTTTATTATAGCTTAAATACTCTCTATAGAATTATAATCTAGACTTTATATAGAGTAATATAAAATATTTATTCTATATATATTCTTATACTTCTATATAAGTTCTCTTTTTTATATACTATAAGATAAGTCTCTATTCTCTTATAAAAGCTATAGTTTATTATCTATTTCTGTTATACTTTCTACTACTTATATATAGATAGATAGTAGTCGGTCTATATAGTATTTCTATATTATTATATTACTCTTAACCTTAACTTCTTACTTATAAGACTTTCTAGCTTTCTATTCTTATATATAATAATAATACTTATTCTTATTCTCTATTTTTAGATAGTAGCGAGGCTTAGAAGAGTATATAGAACGTTTATTTATATCCTTCTTATTATTATAGAACTTTAACTTATTAGCTTTTCTCTACTAACTAATCTAACTAGTAGTATAGAAGTATATATTATAAATTATATATATATATAATAAGTAAAGACTAGGCGACGCTCTAATAGATTAAGTACTATTATATACTCTTATAGTATTTAGAGAATCGGTTAGACTAGCTAAGCGATCTAAGGATTTCTCTATCCTAGAAACACGTGACTCGCTTATTAAGTTATATAACTATTAGAGCTTATCCTCTTAACTAGCATTTCGCTAGCTACTTTTAGCGCCTTAGCGCTTCGATCCTCTACTAAAAATTAAGAGTATTTAGACGTTTACTATAATATCTTTATTTTAGACTATAATATTAAGTAAAGTAATTACTATTCTTATAAAGAGTAACTATATAGACTTTATAGCTAAATAGAGACCTTTTTCTACATCTAGATCTCTTAATATTTAGTAGAATATTCGTTAAAAGCTTCTCTAAAACCTTTCTCTTTACTATCTAAGATATCTTCTTATTCTTATATATAATATAATTCTCTTAACCTCTTATTTAAACTAAGAAGTACTCTAACCTCTTATTATTATTAACTAAAGAGATTTTAGTTAATTTCCTCTTCTAGCGTGTTTTTATAGTAATTCTAAAGTAGTAATTAATAATCTCTATTCTAAAGACTATCTAGTTAGTCTACTTCTTATTAGAAGGTACTTTTATATAGAAACTAAGTAGATAGACGTTTATAATAGCTATATCTTTCTTCTAATTAACTAAAGATTAGTAGCCTTCTCTTCGATAGAGTATCTATATCGAATTTAGCTTTTTAAGTTAATTATCTTAATCTATAGCGTCTATTTAGTAGTTATAATAGTATTAGTACTTAGGAATCGTAAGCTAGGTAGTAGCGTTTAAGCTAAAGAGTATATATACTATTTTTATAAAAGAAGAGGTCTCTAAGAGATATTTACGAAGGCACTCTACCTCTCTCTAGCTATTACTCTTCGTAGATATTAAAAGTACTAAAGTATTATCTTTCTATACTATTATATTATATTTACTATCTAGAGATGATATAGTAAAGAGAGTGCCTTAGAGGATTAAATCCTTCCTTATATCTTAAGCTTTTATTTCTATAAAACGCTTAATAATACCGCTTTTAGCTATTACTATATCTATTACTCTCTAACTACGCTCTCTTCTATATAATAATAACTTTATATTTATAAACAAGTTATTAAGATAGACGTAATAGTCTCTCCCTTAATTAGATAGTCTAGCTATTAAGTATACGACTATAGTAGACGAGGTGTTAGTTCTAAGAGCTTTAGGTTAAGTAATTTTCTAAGGACCGAGCCTACCTCTTACTAGATTACTCTTTTTAGTCTCTTTCTAGTAGAAAACCTAGTTAAAAAAGAAGCTCTAGTTAGCTAGGACCTAGATCTTATAACCTTGATTAATAGGCTTACTAGAGATCTTTAAGATGTTATAAGATCGGCCTTAGAAACGAGATATAGCCTTATCTATAGTAACGTTTTTACTAGAGGTCTAGAGAGTCTAGAAGGTCTCTAGAATATAAGTATATAGAGGTTCTAACTAAAGACTAATTAGAAAGAGTCTAGACTATTAGAAATAAGGCTTACCTAGTTAAAAACAGCTTTAAATTTATATTCTAGATTAGCTATATAGAGCTAGAAAGCTATATAGATAGCTTTAAACCTCTAAAGGCTTATAATAGCTAAAATCGAATAATCTAGCTATAAGAGTAAAGACAATTTCTAATAGTCTAGTATCTTGTTTTCTATATAAATTCCTATATAAAACTATATATCTAGGTAGCTATAAGCTTCTAGAATCGTTAGAGGCTTCTATCGCTAGATCTAAGTATCTTTAGAGGTCTTTTTCGTTTATAAAGTAGCCTCTAACTTCTAATCTTAACGTATATTTATATTATTAACAAGTATCTAGATCTATTCCTCTAGAAAAAATAATAAAAATAGTCTCTAGACGTTAATAGACTTAATTTATAGTAGTAGGTTAATATATATAGAAAAGAGAGATAAATCTATCGAAATAAAGGTTATATTAGTCTCTAGAATAGATAGTAAATTAGAGCGTATAGTAGTAGAATTAGTAGAATTAGCTATAACGTTTTATATAATATTTAGTAGTTAATTAAGTATAGAATAATAATAATATATTAGTTTATTTATATAGTTTATTTACTTATACTTTAGTAGAGATCTCGCTAAGATACTAAAAGTAGCTATACTAGTTAAGAGAATAGAAGCTTATATTAGAGCTTAGAATCTAAGAATCTAGAAGATCTAACTATTAGTATATAAGAATAAAGGTTCTATATAAGACTAGTATATCTACTATTAGATAAAAGCTTTATACTTAACTTAATATTATATTATTATTACTACCTTAATAGCTTTATAGTTAAGTAATAAGTTTACCTCTAAGTAAACATCTAGTTCGCGATTAAATCTCTTTATAAGTAACTAATCTAGTAATACTTAGTTACCTTAGTTAGTTAGTTTAAGAATCGTTATACTTTAAGTATCTAAGCTTAGAAGTTTAAATCGTAATACCTTTAAAGACCGCTTCTACTACTAGCTCTAGTACTAGTACTATTAATATACTAATCTATAGAACGTCTATTACATTCTAGAAAACTACTACTCTAGACAACGACGATAATAAGAGTATACTAGATATACTAGAGCTATATAGAGTCGAAGCTCTTAAAATAATATAGATTAAATTATCTAATATCTACTATAGTAAACGATAGAAGCTAGAATTATTTCTACTCTAAATAGAAATCTATTTTAACTTTAATAAAGATAAATTCGATAGTAACTATACTATATTATCTATCTTCGCTATCTTATACCTTCGAGAGACTACTCTTAAATAGACGTAGCTATATCTAGAGAACTTCTTTATATATAAGACCTCTACTAGAAGTATAGTAAATATCTAGTTAATGTTCTAATTATAGAATAGATTTAAAGTTACTATACGTCGAATGTTTAGAGACATCGATATAGTTAAGACTATAGTATATAAGCTACTTAACTTATACTAAACCGAGTTAGTAATTAATTATATAAATAAATTCTAACGCTATAGAAATAAGATAGAGTAGAATTCTCTCGCTCTTATAGAACTATTCTATAGAGAACTTAATATTAAATTATATAAGGAAATAGTATAATTGTGACGACACGCACAGCTTATGGACCGCACACGAATGCACGACTACGCCAGGTGTAAGTTAGGCACTGTAGAACTGTCTATACGAGGATTCTAAGCTAAAGAGAGAAGAGAAGAAAGGACAGAAGCCTAGGAGCTAGAAGCTCTTATATACAGGAGGTTGTGCCAAGCTATAGCTAACCGAGCCGGGCTCAGGAAGCACGGTATCCGCTGGGTTCTAGTCAGGGGTTGGCCTGAGGTGTGGTGGCGGTTAGAACCGTCACATTACCCCCCCTTTTGAAAAGAAGCTTGTCCTTAAGCTTGTAGAAGCGTCTGTGCTATCGTCCAACTCTTCGTACGAATCCTCCCCATTCTCATAAGCCTTAATCCAATCACCTAAGCGACGCGGGGGGCCTGGTTGCGTAGGGTGTGCTATGTGGAAGCTTCTTAGCTTGTGTGGGGAATACTTAAAGTCAGAAGCAGGATACCACTCTGGATCTTCGTCATGTCCTACCTATTTAGCCTTATAATATAGTGTGTTTCTTGTCTTTTTCACTACAACCACTTCTTCTACTTCCCACTCTTTGTCGTCGGTAATCTGTATAGGTGGGGGTGGCTCATTTGCTTGTCCTGGCAGAGGATCGTCTGATGCTTTCTGTAGGCGGTCTGTTGAAAACATAGGGTGTATTTTCATAGAAGCTAGCAGCTTGATCTTGTAGGAGTGTCTAACCTTTTGAATCACTTTGTACGGGCCTGCTATTTGATGGTCTAATTTGTGGCTAGGGCGCTCTGTCTTCCAATTCTTTGTAGATACCTAGACCCTGTCTCCCACTTTGAAGTCTACTTCTCGTCGGTGGGGGTTAATATCCCTTTGCTTCTTGTCCTGCGCTTGTCTTATAATCGTACAAGCTGTTTCCCATCCCTCCTAGATTCTTTTAACTACCTGCTGGGCCTCTTCTTGGTTTAGCTTTTCCTTTACTGTAGCCGCGTCTAGCGTGTTCTAGTCAAAGGAGGTACGAGGTGGGTATGCATTTAGGAGCTCAAATGGCGACATTCCAATGCTCTCGTGGGGTAGCGTTAGCTGGGCGTAGTCCATAATAGGCAGGAGTTCAGACCAGTTGTCCTGGTAGTGGTTAACAAAGGGGCGTAAGCGCTGGTCTAAGTACTGGTTCATGATTTCTGTCTGTCTATCTGTTTGCGGGTGGAAGGCCGTGGACAGCTTGATCTGAATGCCTAGTATACGACAGAACTTGTTCTAGAAGTTAGATATAAATTACGGTCCTCTGTCTGATACAATTGTCTGTAGCGCTCTACGGTGTCTGTAGACATACGTTACGTACAGCTAGGCCATTTCCTTTATATTTGTTGTCTTATAGCATAGAATAGAGACGCTTTGCTTACTTAAACGGTCGATCACTACATAGGCTGTGTCATGCCCTAACTTGTCTTTTGGAAATGACTTGAAGTCCATGGTAACGTGTTGCCAGGGGCGGTCTGGAACTAGCAGAGGGTGGAGGAATCCTGGCGTGCGGTCTCGAGGAACATGGGCTCGCTTACAAGCGTGGCAGTTGCGGGTGTACTGCGCTACATCTAGGGGAAGTCTCTTCTAGTAGTACTTCTGGCTAAGGATTCGAGCTGTTTTTGCTTTGCTAGGGTGTGTAGAGGAGACTTGATTATAAGCTTCTTTGATCAGGTCCGCTATCAAGGTATCTTATATAGGAACTACCAATCGTCCTTGGTAGAGAAGTAGTCCATTGTCTAACTGGAACTCTCCTGGCTGGTCCGATGCTTGCTTCCGGAGGGCGGCCAGTGAGTCTGCTGTACGATTGGCTGTTAAAATGCGCTCTATTAATTGGCTTGGCTCGCGCATTGCCTCCTCTAGGGGGGCGAGGTCTAGGCTATTGTTTTCCAGGATTGCTGGGTCCAATTGTTCTGGCTGAAGTAGTGCCTTTGTCCGAATGAATGCTTTGAGCTTGTCCTGCGGGCCGACGTCTTGTTCCCTTCGTGTAAGGGCATCCGCTAGTATGTTATTCTTGCCTGTTTGATACATAATTATAAAGGAGTATTGCGAGAGTAGTTCAGCCCACCTAGCCTGACGGCTAGTAAGCTGCTTAGTTGTCATAAAGTACTCAAGTGCTTTGTGATCAGTGTATACCTTGAACCGGGAGGGCGCGCTTTGGAGTTCAGGGCGCTAGTGGCCGAAAGAGCGTACAATGGCTAGCATCTCCTTGTCGTGGATCTCGTAGTTGCATTCTGCGGGGGCCATAGTCTTTGAAAAGTAACCAACAGGGTGCCATTCGCTATTAGGGTGTAATTGAGAGAGTATGCTAGCAACAACTCCATCTGAAGCGTCGGTTTCCAGCTTGTATTCTAAGGCGGGATCGTAATGTTAGAGGAGAGGAGACGAGACTAGGCGTTGCTTGAGCTCTTCGAAAGAGCGGCGGCAAGGCTCGTCGAATACAAAGGGAGTTGAGGCTTTTGTCAGGTGTGTAAGTGGCTTAGCAACGATTCTATAGTCTTGAATAAAGCGCTGGTAGAAGTTGTAAAAGCTAAGGAAAGACTAGACTCCTTTGACTGTATGAGGCTCCTTCCACTTGTGTATTACAGAGACTTTGTCTAGGTCTACTTTAATGTCGTCGGTACTAACTATGAAACCAAGGTACTTGGTTCAAGTAACGCTGAATTCGTACTTCTTAATATCTGCCTGTAGGCTAGCATCGCGGAGTCGCTGAAGAACCTTTTATATATGCTTGTCGTGCTCTAGAGGGTTGTCTGAGTAAATAAGGATGTTATCTAAGTAGGCTGTATAGAAGTTGTTAAGGTAGTTAAAGAGTACGTCGTTTATGTAGTGTTAGTACGTCGCAGGGCCGTTTATAAGACTAAAGGGAAGAACTTTGCATTTGTAAGAACTATACCTAGTATAGAACGTTGTAAGGTCTTTAGATTCTGGGTTTATGCGAATATAGTGGAAAGCCTAGTAGATGTCTAGCTTTGTGAAGAATCTAGTATTAGCTAAGTAAGCGAGAGTCTTGTTAATCAGAGGTAGAGGATAGTAGTCCTTGTAGGTAAGAGCGTTAAGCTTATAGAAGTTAATACAGAAACGAAGGCTGCTATTTGGCTTGCGTACGAAGAGTGTAGGCAAGGCGAAGAGTACCTGGCTA
The DNA here is from genome assembly GCA_001399465.1 of Hymenoscyphus scutula. Classification (NCBI taxonomy): domain Eukaryota; kingdom Fungi; phylum Ascomycota; class Leotiomycetes; order Helotiales; family Helotiaceae; genus Hymenoscyphus; species Hymenoscyphus scutula. The sequence continues at coordinate 130,161 of LKTO01000064.1, forward strand.
GACTTAATAAATCTCTTTTTAAGGTTCTTAACTAGATACTGCTTAATAGCTTTAAGCTTGTCTGTAGAATAATGGTATAGTAGACTATAATTAAGAGTGTTAGCGGCTTCTAGCTGTATACGGTGGTTGTACGAGCGGTGAGGTGGGAGCTTGTCTAAAGTAGCCTTGGAGAACACGTCTTTGTATAAGCTGTACTAAGAAGGAAGCTTGTCTTTGATTTTCTAGATAGTTGCTTTATTATTATCTTTAAGAGCCTCTTTCTCTTTCTCTTAAATCACCTAGTCTAATTCGTATAGACTAGTAGAAAAGAACTCGTTGTTCTAGTGGTATAAGTATATATGAAAAGCATTTGCTAAAATGTGAGTAATATTAAGCGAGGGGAGCTCTTTGTTTATATAAGGGCTCCTTAGAGGCTGTAGGAGCGTAGCGTCTAGTAGATGTAGCTCTTACTACATCTAGCGTATCTTGTTATATATGTCCTATTTATAAGTGTTCTATCTAACAGTCTTACGTATTACAGTCTTAATCTCGGTTGTTTCCTAGCTCTTATAACCTAAGTCCTGTTCTTCTAATAGAGTACGAGGCGAGGATAGGTAAACAGGGTAAGAGAGGACTACGCGGGGTGTTGTTGCTTACTAGCTGTCTTAACGTTGTATATCCTCTTAATTCATTACATACTCCCTAGCTAGTACATCACGCTGGTGGTTCGGCTGGCAGCGTTGAGGGCGTAGGTGGCTCCTAGGCAGACGAATCTCCTTTTAGAAGGTTAGCGGAGAGGGTTTCTCGTCGTTAGGCTATATAAGCGTTCCTTGTCCTAGGTTAAGCTATATTTTAAAGTAAGCCATCTATTTAAGTCTAAGGATGATTTCGTGGTTTCCAAGGTCAAGGATATAGAAGGGGATGTTGGTTTGTCGGTGCGTATCTATAGAGAGTTGAAGAGTGAGAATGTAAGTAACAGAATTACTTGACTTGCCATCGAACCCTTTGGTTGCAATAGCGCGTACAAGCTTCTAAGGTTTAAGGTTGAAGAACTTAGCTATATCGACTATAAAGGCAGTATCGATAAAAGCAAAGCTATTTACTCTAGTGTTAATTAAGGCATAGGTTGTAACTGTAATTCTATTATTTACTAGAGTATATGGAACTGTAAAGTACTTTCCACCTATCAATCGACTTAAATCAATCTTTTCTAGACTGAGAGCATACTCTAGGCAGGAGTCTTAGCCTAGGGTTCCTCTTTTCCCTCATTATATAAGAGTTCCTCGTCTGCTATTTCCTCTTCGTCTATTTCCTTGAGATTAATTCTTCTTAGCTTAGGACAGGTAGTAGCGTAGTGTTCTTTTCCATAGTAGTTGTAACAGGTAGTATGGGCATCCGCTAGTGCTGGTCGCTTTACTTCACGAGGCTTCTTGCTAGAGTCGTGAGAAGTAGTTAGAGGTGTTGTACGAGGAGTTAGGCCTGGGGTGTTTCCTAGGAGTCGGGAGGCAGGTGGGGCAGAAGCTGTAACATTACTTGGAGTAGGGGTAGAGGAGCGAGTAGGTTGTGTGGGTCGAGTAGCAGATCTTTCTTAGTATGACTTCTGGTAGTCCTCTCTTATAGTAATACGTCTCAGCTCTGTATCTAACGACAAGTAACTAGCTGACAGATCCTGGTAGGTATCTAGCATGCGCAGTATTAGCGCTATTCCTCTTTAGAGCAGGGTCGTCAGTCGATCGTATAAGTCTAGGCGAAGGTATTCTCGAGGAGTCTATGCTTCCCCAGCCAGGTGTAAGAACTAGGTTTAGAATTCCTGGAACGTTTGTGTAATCTTCATTGTTAGACGATTATAGTCGTATCTTACATCCCTTGCTTAGTTTAGATTAATGAAAATAGAAGCAAGGTAGTCGATCATCTCTATTGCTAAAACAAAGCGTGTCTGAGAATCTTCGTCAATTCGCGGTTGGAGGTGTTTCTAGGCGTCTCCTGTCGTACGATTAAAGACATAAAACATCTTGTCTTCCTCGTCTTAGAAGTGGTCTCCGTTACTTCTAAATTTTCCTTGGATCTAGATCTTCTAACCTAGGAACGTAGGGTCTGTTCCGTCGGAGAGGGGCTAAGGGTCTAGTAGTTTCACTAAGTACTTGTGGCTAGTACTTGGGCTTGGGCTTGATATCGTTGATTCCGAAGTTTGTTGTTCTGTTAATCGTATAATATTTTAAAGTGACGGAGCAGCTGTCTAGGGGCGGCGGCAGGGTTGCTTGGAGGCGGAAGGCGGCTAAGGAGCTGTTTAAGCAATTGCTAGGTTCGCGACTGGTCCTGGGTAAGTGCTCGGACTTGCTCTTGTAATGTGTTTAAGCTTTTAGGGGCGTCGTTGTAGTTAGAGTCTAGCTGGTGCTTAAACTAAGCTGCTAGCGAGTTATCGTTTTATAGTAGGCCGTCGTTGTCCTAGATTATGTCCTCTGGGTTGTTGGCATTGTTAGTAGAGCGTTGTTCTATTCTTATAGAGCGTACTTTAGGTGCTATCGTAGCAATTGTAGTTTTGTTATTTTACTTCGAGAAATACTCGTCTTGTTATATAGTTATATCTAGGACTCGCTAGTCTCTAGATCTTCTTAACTCCTTTTTAAAAAGTACTACAGCTAGACAATTAAGGATCGTAGGGTCCTTCTATCACGCTAGATAGACAGGCAGGGAGATTATCTATAGCCTTCCTAGGTAGTGTTAGTGAGCTTAGAATAATATAACGACACGCACAGCTTATAGACCGCACACGAATACACGACTACGCCAGGTATAAGTTAGGTACTATAGAACTGTCTATACAAGGATTCTAAGCTAAAGAGAGAAGAGAAGAAAGGATAGAAGCCTAGGAGCTAGAAGCTCTTATATATAGGAGGTTGTGCTAAGCTATAGCTAACCGAGCCGGGCTCAGGAAGCATGGTATCCGCTAGGTTCTAGTCAGGGGTTGGCCTGAGGTATAGTAGCGGTTAGAACTGTTACAATAATAAAACCTTAATTATAAAGACATCGCCGCTATAATTAAAGAGGTAATCTATCTAAATAACTATCTATAGAAATTTAAGAAAATAAACTCTTATCTAGAATATAAGAAATATAATAAGTAGAATCGACTAGACTACTAGAACGATTAATAAGTAAATACTATCTAGAAGAGAGTTTCTAGAAAGCTAGAGCTCTTCTAGAAAGAACGAAACCGATAATATAAGTAGAACCTCTACTTTTTATATAGTCTATCTAGCTATAGAGTAAGTAACTATTATAAGAAGACTAATTCTTCGAGAAAGTATTAAGTTAATACTATAGCTAGAAAGAAAGTAGCTTTACTTAAGAGAATTAGACTATCTAATAAAGAGCTAGAAGCTTATAGATATAAAATATAAGTAGAAAATAAGAATAACTCTATTCTTAAGTAATATTATAATAGATAGTCTAAATCTAAATACGATCTATCTTTATAACGAGATATTAAGATAGTAGAGTTATTATTAGAGTTATTAGACTCGTCTAATAAAGGATATAACTAGAACGATAAACCTTGTCTAGGCGAAATATAGACCTTTATTAGATGTTTTATATATAGTAACTAATAGATAGACCTCGAGAGTAATAAAATAGACTTTTAGACTTCTTATATAACTAGAGAATAGAACCTAGTAGTACTAGGCTAATATTAAGTCTAAAGTAATAACCTAATAAGTATTATCTTTAGAAACCTTAAAAGTAATCTAGATACTATAGAAGGTAAATTAAATATATAATCTATCGAAGATATATTCGAAATAGCGACTATAGAATAGAGAGAAAAAGATTAACCTTTTAACTAACTATAAGTAGAAGAATATTAGACTCTAGAAGTTATATTAGAAGATATAATTATATAGAAATAATACTATCTAAAATCTATATTAGTATAGAAAACTAAGAGATAGTTTACTAGCGATAAGTCTAACTATAGTACGAATATAGAATAGTAAATAGTTTATATAGTATCTAATAGTAATTTAGACTAAGTAATACTCTACTCTTAGAGAATTAATCCTTAAGTAGCGGAAACTAATAAGAGAAACTATAGTTTCGAGGTCTATTTTATTAGGTCTAAAATCTATACTATCTTAGAAAATAGATAGTTAATAGTAACTATAAAAATTAAAAGAAAGAAACTCTAGATTATAATTAACTTAGAAGCGATAGATAACTTTCTATCTCTATTAGTATCTAAGAAGCTAAACGTCTCTATTATAAAAATAGAACTATATAGGCTAGATATAGTTAATAAAATAGATATAGTATACTAAAACGAAGTTATTAATTAGTAAATAATTCTAATAAAACTTACTATTAAAGAATACTACTTAGATATATAATTTAATATTATTAAGATTAGAAGCTAAGATATAATACTTAGTATACTATAGATTAGAGAATATAATCTAGATATTAACTAGAAGGCTTAAATAATAACCTTTAGCTAATATAACTATAAAGGATCGTAGCTATAACTATATAGCTAGAACAAGGTTAGTACTACCTCTTCTAAGGCGCTAGAACACCTTACTAAGAGTTCTCTATAGGTTAGTAAGAAAGCTAATAACGAAATATCTATATAGTATAGAGAATTTATAGAATTATTTAAGAATCTAGAGAACTTATAAGCCTTACTAGAATATTATTTATAGGATTATAAGATTAAATCAAAAGAGAGTTATAACCTTAAGAAATAGAAAATATAGCCTTATAGTTAGAATAAGCTATAACGCTTTAAAAACTATATTGTCGAAGGTTTAAAGAAAGGTTATATTTAGAGATCTAAATTATCTATTCTATTAAATATACTAGTTATTAGTAAGAAGAACGATCTAATAGGTCGAGTCTATATCGACTATCGAGATATAAATAATATAACAATTAAGAACACTTATCTACTACTAGAAGAGTAATATCTACTAGATAGAATTAGCTCTACTAAGATATTTATAAAACTCGATTAATAGAACGCTTATGTCTTAATTAGAATTAAGGTAGATAATAAGTAGAAAACTATATTTAGATTACTCTCGAGACTCTATAAGTATATAGTAATACTATTTAGGTTAGCTACTATATCTATAATCTACTAGAGGTAGAATAATAATATTCTAGAAGGTCTTCTAGAGGTAATAGTTATCTACTATCTAGATAATATTCTAATCTACTTAGATAAAGTAGAAGAATATAAGAGTTATATATAAGAAGTTATAAAGAGACTTACTATAGTAAACTCTCGACTTAAATTATTAAAATATAAGTTTAAAGTAACTTATATAAAGTTTCTAGACTAGATAATCTCTCTAGAAAGAATAGAAATTAACCTAGATAAAATAAGAGACGTTATTAACTAGAAATTACTAAAAAATATTAAAGATATTTAACGTTTCTAGAGATTTACTAACTTCTACTATTAGTTTATAGTAGACTATACTAGAATATCTAAACTAATAACAAATCTTATATATAAAGAAGTATCTTTTATATAGAACGAGATTATAGAAATAGTCTTTTAGATAATAAAGAAATACTTTATAGAGAAACTAATTCTATATAGCTATAATCTAGAGAAACTAAGTACTATAGAAATAGACTTATTAGATATAGTTATAACGACATATATATAAGGCCTATAGTATAGGTTATAGAATCGTAGAAACTGTTAATTCGAAGATTCTAAGCTGAGGAGAGAAGAGAAGAAGGGATAGAAGCCTAGGAGCTAGAGGCTCTTAAATATATAAGGTGCGTCTAGCGTATGCTCTTAGCTAAGAGCTAAGCGAGAGATAACTAAGCGAGAGATAACTACGTAAGGGATAGCTACACAAGGGATAGCTAAGTAAGGGATAGCTAAGCAAGGTATAGTAGCGAGACATAGTAGCGGTTAGAACCGTTATAATAGTAATAGATACTATATATCTATAACTAGATAAAAATAGAAAATTAATATCTATAGTCTACTACTTAAGAATATTAGACCTAGTATAGTAGAACTATACTATATTTAAGAAGGAACTACTCGCTATAGTCTTTACTTTAGAGTATTAGAAAATCTACCTCTAAGGAACGAAGTATTAGATAATAGTTCTTACTAATTATACTAACCTTCGAACCTTTACTACTACTAAGAAACTTATAAGTAAGCGTCTTACTAGATAGTTAGAAACTCTATTATACTATAATATTATAATCTAATATATTATAGAAATAATAAACCTAAGAGTAAACGCTTTTAGCTATAAACTAGACTATAAGAAAGCTAGAAAATATATAAAGCTAGTAATATTAAAAGAACTTCTAAATAATAGCTTAGCTCTAATAGTTTATTAAATTATAGCTATATAGATAGTAGATCTATAGATAGATATAATCTAGAATATATATAAGAATAGAACTAGTACTATAATAGAAAATTATAGATTCTAAAAGAATATATAAGATAGTTTATTAGTAAGTACTATTTAGTATCTACTTACGAATATTAAGAAATATAAAGAACTACTTAGCGAATAAAATAATACTACTTTATAGAATATCTACTAGCGATTATTAAGAAGATAATAAAGAAGTATAATATCTATATCTAGAATAAGATATCTTACTAGTTACTATATAGATAGATAAGTACTACTTCTATACTATAGATACTCTAGAAATTAGTCTTTTAGAATTTATTTTAAACTACTAAAATCTAAGAACTTAATAATAGAAGTTAAATATAATTTAATTCTAGTTATTATAGAAAGACTTACTAAATATATTATACTAATACTATATATAGAGTTAAGTATAGTAGAATATCTAGTATTTATATACTTAAGAGATATAATCTTAAGATATAAAATATTAAAGGAAATACTCTTAGATAGAGATAAGCTCTTTACCTCGAGGTTCTAGATAGCTTTTATAGAGCGATTAGATATAAAAAGAAAGCTTTCGATAGCTTTCTATCTCTAGACTAATAGAGAGAACGAATATATAAATTAAGTAGTTAAAATATATCTTTATTATTATATAAACTAATAGTAAAATAACTAGATAGAACTATTACCTTTAGCTTAGTTTATATATAATAGCTTAACTATAGAAATAACACTTATATTATTATTCTATACTAACTTTAGATATAAATTACTAGTATATAATAGACTAATATATTTTCTAGTCGAGTCGATTACTCGATTAAGCTAATTACTAGAATACTAAAATATAATACTTAACTTAAAATTAAGATACTACTAACGTGTTTTATTACTTAGCGAGCTATATTACTTAGTAAGCTATTTTTCTCTACTACTAACTATCTAACTACTAGACGTGATTCTTTATATTAAAATAATTTATATATAAATAATTAAAGCTTAAATTACTCTTATAATTAAAGTAAAGTAAACGAACCTACGTTTAAGCTAATATAAGCTAGTAAAGTAGTTTAACGTCTCTTAATTAATATTATAGTATAGAATAGCTAGTTATATCTTATAGACGAATATCTAGTATAAGTAGTCGAATCTAACTCTAGTAGAAGAGAAGGCGATTATTTAATATATTCTTAACTAGAATACTAGAGAGTTTTCTCTCTAAAAGGTAGATATATAAGATATAGCCGACCTTCTAATAGATAAGTATAGTAAGCGATATATTAGAAAGTACTAGATCTCTCGCTTTATTTAATAATAACTAGAGCTTTCTATATATCTTTCTTATATCTATAACTACTAGAGAGCTCTCTTAGAAGATCTAGATATATTAAGCGTATAGTTTTAATTAGTTATAAATATATATATAAAGTATAGAATCTAAGACTTTAATTTCTATAACTTTAATAAGACTAGCTTTATAATAGATATAATTAGTAGAAAGATAGTTATTATATACTCTAATTAATAGTCTAATCTAAAGCTTATTTAGTCTAGTAATCGAGAATAGACTATAGCGATTTATATAGTTATAATAGATAGCTCTATAGTATCTTCTTTTCTATATATTTAAGGTTAATTTTACCTTACGTCTTAGTACTAGAATAGTAATATACTAGTAGATTAGATTATTAAAATAACTTAAAATAGTTAAATAGATAATAATATAGAGTTAGAATAGCTTAAATACTTTAATTAAGTAACTTAAGTATATTAAGTTAGCTATTATTAGATACTTATATTAGATAGTTATAAGAGCTATATTAATACTAAGTTTAATAAATACTATAAGAAAAATAATATAATACTACTATATCTATCTTCTTATTTCTTATACTTAACTTAGCCTCTTAATATTAGCTTATTTAGTCTATTAAAATAAGTATATAGTAACTAGATATTATATCTAGTCTAGCTTTAAATTATATATATTACTAAGAATAAGTTCTTTCTTATATTTAAAGTAGCCTTTACTATAGTTTTTATAGAAAAAAACGTTAAAGGTAGCTTTTAAGAGTCTAGCTTAGTACCTTAGAACCTATAAGTAGTAATATTAAAGCTAGATATTCTTTTATAGACGTCTTCTCTCTAAGGAACCTCTTATAACGGTTCTAACCGCTACTATACCTTAGGCTAACCCCTGACTAGAACCTAGCGGATACCGTGCTTCCTAAGCCCGGCTCGGTTAGCTATAGCTTGGTACAACCTCCTGTATATAAGAGCTTCTAGCTCCTAGGCTTCTGTCCTTTCTTCTCTTCTCTCTTTAGCTTAGAATCCTTGTATAGACAGTTCTATAGTACCTAACTTACACCTAGCGTAGTCGTGTATTCGTGTGCGGTCTATAAGCTGTACGTGTCGTTATATTATTCTAAGCTTACTAACACTACCTGGGAAGGCTATAGATAATCTCCCTACCTGTCTATCTAGCGTGATAGAAGGACCCTACGATCCTTAATTGCCTAGCTGTAGTACTTTTCAAAAAGGAGTTAAGAAGATCTAGAGACTAGTAAGTCCTAGATATAACTATATAACAAGACAAGCATTTCTTAAAGTAAAATAACAAAACTATAATTGCTACGATGGTACCTAAAGTACGCTCTATAAGAATAGGACAACGCTCTACTAATAATACTAATAACCTAGAGGATATAATCTAGGACAACGACAGCCTACTATAAAACGACAACTCGCTAGTAGCTTAGTTTGAGTACCAGCTAGACTCTAACTACAACGACGCTTCTAAAAGCTTAAATACATTACAAGAGTAAGTCCGAGCACTTACCTAGGACTAGTCGCGAACCTAGTAATTGCTTGAACAGCTCCTTAGCTGCCTTCTGCCTCTAAGCAACCCTGCCGCCGCCCCCTAGACGGCTGCTCTATTACTTTAAAATATTATACGATTAATAGAACAATAAACTTTAAAATCAACGATATTAAGCCTAAGCCTAAGTACTAGCTATAAGTACTTAGTAAAACTACTAGACCCTTAGCTCCTCTCTAATAGAATAGACCCTACGTTCCTAGGTTAGAAGATCTAGATCTAAGGAAAATTTAGAAGTAATAGAGACTACTTCTAAGATAAGGAAGACAAGATGTTTTATATCTTTAATTATATAATAGGAGACGCCTAGAAACACCTCTAACTACAAATTAATAAAGATTCTTAGATATACTTTATTTTAGTAATAGAGATAATTAACTACCTTACTTCTATTTTTATTAATCTAAACTAAGTAAGAGATATAAGATATAACTATAATTATCTAATAATAAAGATTATATAAACGTTCTAGAAATTCTAAACCTAGTTCTTACACCTAGCTAGAGAAGTATAGACTCCTTAGAAATACCTTTACCTAGACTTATATAATCGACTAATAACTCTACTCTAAAGAGGAATAGTACTAATACTATATATACTAGATACCTACTAGGATCTATTAGCTAGTTACTTGTTATTAGATATAGAGCTAAGACGTATTACTATAAGAGAGGACTACTAGAAGTTATACTAAGAAAGATCTACTACTTAACCTATATAACCTACTCGCTCCTCTACCTCTACTCTAAGTAATGTTATAGCTTCTACTCTACCTGCCTTCTAACTCCTAGAAAACACTCTAGGCCTAACTCCTTATATAACACCTCTAACTACTTCTCGCGACTCTAGTAAGAAGCCTTGTAAAGTAAAGCAACTAGTACTAGTAGATGCCTATACTACCTGTTACAACTACTATAGAAAAGAATACTACGCTACTACCTGTTCTAAGCTAAGAAGAATTAATCTTAAGGAAGTAGACGAAGAGGAAATAGTAGACAAGGAACTCTTATATAATAAGAGAAAAGAGAAACCCTAGACTAAGACTCCTACCTAGAGTATACTCTTAGTCTAGAAAAGATTAATTTAAGTCGATTAATAGATAGAAAGTACTTTATAGTTCTATATACTCTAGTAAATAATAGAATTATAGTTACAACCCACGCCTTAATTAATACTAGAGTAAATAGCTTTACTTTTATTAATACTACCTTTATAGTTAATATAGCTAAGTTCTTTAACCTTAAACCTTAGAAGCTTATATATACTATTATAACTAAAGGGTTCGATAGTAAGTTAAGTAATTCTATTACTTATATTCTTACTCTTTAACTCTCTATAGATGCGCACTAATAAACTAACATCCCCTTCTATATCCTTAACCTTAGAAACTATAAAATCATCCTTAGACTTAAATAGATAGCTTACTTTAAAATATAGCTTAACCTAGGACAAGGAACACTTATATAGCCTGACGACGAGAAACCTTCTCCGCTAACCTTCTAAAAGGAGATTCGTCTGCCTAGGAGCTACCTACGCCCTTAATACTGCCAGCCGAACTACCAGCGTGATATACTAGCTAGAGAGCATATAATAAATTAAGAGGATATACGACGTTAAGATAGCTAGTAAGCGACGACACTCTACGTAATCCTTCCTCGCCCTGTTCGCCTATTCTCGCCTCGTACTCTATTAGAAGAACAGGACTTAGGTTATAAGAGCTAGGAAACAACCGAGATTAAGACTATAACACGTAAGACTATTAGATAGAATACTTATAAATAGAATATACACGACAAGATACGCTAGATATAGTAAGAGCTACGCCTACTAGACGCTACGCTCCTATAGCCTCTAAGGAGCCCTTATATAAACAAAGAGCTCCCCTCGCTTAATATTACTTACATTTTAGTAAATGCTTTTTATATATACTTATACTACTAGAACAACGAGTTCTTTTCTACTAGTCTATATAAAGTAGACTAGGTGATTTAAGAGAAAGAGAAAGAGGCTCTTAAAGATAACGATGAAGTAACTATCTAGGAAATTAAAGACAAGCTTCCTTCTTAGTATAGCTTGTATAAAGACGTGTTCTCTAAGGCTGCTTTAGATAAGCTCTTACCTCACTGCTTGTACGACTACTGTATATAGCTAGAAGCTACTAACACTCTTAATTATAGTCTACTATACTATTATTCTATAGACAAGCTTAAAGCTATTAAGTAGTATCTAGTTAAGAACCTTGAAAAGGGATTTATTAAGTCTAGCTAGGTACCCTTTACCTCGCCTACGCTCTTCGTACGTAAGCTAAATAGTAGCCTTCGTTTCTATATTAACTTCTATAAGCTTAACGCTCTTACCTATAAGGACTACTATCCTCTACCTCTAATTAACGAGACTCTCGCTCGCTTAGCTAATGCTAGATTCTTTATAAAGCTAGACATCCGCTAGGCTTTCTACTATATTTATATAAACCTAGAATCTAAAGACCTTACAACGTTCTATACTAGATATAGTTCTTATAAATATAAAGTTCTTTTCTTTAGTCTTATAAATAGCTCTACAATATACTAATACTATATAAACGACGTACTCTTTAACTACCTTGACAACTTCTATATAGCCTACTTAGATGACATCCTTATTTACTTAGACAACCCTCTAGAGTACGACAAGTATATATAAAAGGTTCTTTAGCGACTCTACGATACTAGCCTATAGGTAGATATTAAGAAGTATAAATTTAGTATTACTTAAACTAAGTACCTTAGTTTTATAGTTAGTACTAACGGTATTAAAGTAGACCTAGATAAAGTCTCTATAATATATAAGTAGAAGAAGCCTTATATAGTTAAAGGAGTCTAGTCTTTTCTTAGCTTTTATAACTTCTACTAGCGCTTTATTTAAGACTATAGAATCGTTACTAAGCTACTTATACACCTAATAAAAGCCTTAACTCTCTTTATATTCGATAAGCCTTACTGCCGCTCTTTTAAAGAGCTTAAGCAACGCCTAGTCTTGTCTCCTCTCCTTCGACATTACGATCCTGCCTTAGAATGTAAGCTGGAAACAGACGCTTCAGATGGAGTTGTTACTAGTATACTCTCTTAATTACACTCTAATAGCGAATGGCACTCTGTTGGTTACTTTTTAAAGACTATAGCCTCTGTAGAATACAACTATAAGATCTACGACAAGGAGATACTAGCTATTATACGCTCTTTCGGCTACTAGCGCCCTAAACTCTAAAGCGCGCCCTCCTGGTTCAAGGTATATACTAATTACAAAGCACTTAAGTACTTTATAACAACTAAGCAGCTTACTAGCCGTCAGGCTAGGTGGGCTGAACTACTCTTATAATACTCCTTTATAATTATATATTAAACAGGTAAGAATAATATACTAGTAGATGCTCTTATACGAAGGGAATAAGACGTTAGTCTATAGGATAAGCTTAAAGTATTCATTTGGACAAAGGCACTACTTTAGCTAGAATAATTAGACCTAGTAATCCTAGAAAATAATAGCCTAGACCTTGCCTCTCTAGAGGAGGTAATACGCGAGCTAAGCTAATTAATAGAGCGTATTTTAACAGCCAATCGTATAGTAGACTTACTAGCCGCTCTCTAGAAGTAAGCATTAGACTAGCTAGGAGAGTTCTAGTTAGATAATAGACTACTTCTCTACTAAGGACGATTAGTAGTTTCTATATAAGATACCTTAATAGTAGACCTAATTAAAGAAGCTTATAATTAAGTCTTCTCTACATACTCTAGTAAAGTAAAAACAGCTTGAATCCTTAGCTAGAAGTACTACTAGAAGAGACTTTCTCTAGATGTAGCGTAGTACACCTACAACTGCTACGCTTGTAAGCGAGCCTATGTTTCTCGAGACCGTACGCTAGGATTCCTCCACCCTCTGCCAGTTCTAGACTGCCCCTGGCAACACGTTACTATAGACTTCAAGTTATTTCCAAAAGACAAGTTAGGGCATGACACAGCCTATATAGTAATCGACTGTTTAAGTAAGTAAAGCGTCTCTATTCCATACTATAAGATAATAAATATAAAGGAAATGGCTTAGCTATACATAACATATATCTACAGACACTGTAGAGTGCTATAGACAATTGTATTAGACAGAGGACCGTAATTTATATCTAACTTCTAGAACGAGTTCTACCGTATACTAGGTATTTAGATCAAGCTGTCTACAGCCTTCTACCTATAAACAGATAGACAGACAGAAATTATAAACTAGTACTTAGACTAGCGCTTACGCCCCTTTGTTAACTACTACTAGGACAACTAGTCTGAACTCCTGCCTATTATAGACTACGCCCAGCTAACGCTACCCTACAAGAGTATTAGAATGTCGCTATTTAAGCTCCTAAATATATACCTACCTTGTACCTCCTTTAACTAGAACACGCTAGACGCAGCTATAGTAAAGGAAAAGCTAAACTAAGAAGAGGCCTAGCAGGTAGTTAAAAGGATCTAGAAGGGATAGGAAACAGCTTATACAATTATAAGACAAGCGTAAGATAAGAAGTAAAGAGATATTAACCCCTACCGACGGGAAGTAGACTTTAAAGTAGGAGACAAGGTCTAGGTATCTATAAAGAATTAGAAGATAGAGCGCCCTAGCTACAAATTAGACTATTAAATAGTAGGCCTGTATAAAGTGATTTAAAAGGTTAGACACTCCTATAAGGTTAAGCTGCTAGCTTCTATAAAAATACACCCTATGTTTTTAACAGACCGCCTATAGAAAGTATTAGACAATCCTCTACTAGGATAAGTAAATAAGCTACCTCTACCTATATAGATTACTAACGATAAAGAGTAAGAAGTAGAAGAAGTAGTTATAGTAAAAAAGATAAGAAATATACTATATTATAAGGCTAAATAGGTAGGACATAATAAAGATCTAGAGTAGTATCCTGCTTCTGACTTTAAGTATTTCCTATATAAGCTAAGAAGCTTCTATATAGTATACTCTATATAACTAGGCCCTCTACGTCGCTTAGGTGATTAGATTAAGGCTTATAAGAATAGGAAGGATTTGTATAAAGAGTTAGACAATAGCACAGACGCTTCTACAAGCTTAAGAATAAGCTTCTTTTTAAAAGAGGGGGTAATATAACGGTTCTAACCGCCACCACACCTTAGGCTAACCCTCGACTAGAACCTAGCGGATACCGTGCTTCCTAAGCCCGGCTTGGTTAGCTATAGCTTAGCACAACCTCCTGTATATAAGAGCTTCCAGCTTCTAGGCTTCTGTCCTTTCTTCTCTTCTCTCTTTAGCTTAGAATCCTCGTATAGACAGTTCTATAGTGCCTAACTTACACCTAGCGTAGTCGTGCATTCGTATACGGTCTATAAGCTGTACGTGTCGTCACACCTCTTCTAGTTCACCTCTTCCTTAGATCTTCTAGACGCTAAAGAATATAATTAAAGCTATTTCCTAGTCTACTCTAATTAAAGATTAGATAGCTAAGTACTAGAGAAGCTTGCTAACTTAGATTATTACTACTATCGACTAGCTAGTAAAGACTATAGTCGCGATTAACTATAAGTTAATACTTATAACTAATAGGATTATAATACTTAAAGAGGTAAATAAGATTCTTTTAAAGTAGCGATATATAAAAAGAACTCGTTTATAGAATTCTAGACCTCTTACTAGATTATAGATAGAGTAGCTTTTAAAGGATAAGAGCTTAGTTAAAGAAAAGAGATACGACGAAGATATTAGTAAGAGTTCGTCGAAGTAGCGCTATAAGACTAGTTAGATCTATAGTATCTACTATAAACCTAGCTATAATATAAGAACTTACTTAGAGGTTATAGATATATCTAGTTTATTAGATTTCGATTTAAATTAACTATTTTAAGCTTAATTGTAAGGGACTCAGATCAAGGGGGTCAGGTTAACCAGGGGCTTGGCAAGCACGTGGTCTTAGCGGAGCAACGGACGTACGGATGTAACCCGACGGAGGTCCGTAAGAAGGCTGACGCTACTAATACTATAGATGGTTTCGAGAAGTATATAGATAGAAGAGAGTATCCAAGGGTTCTAGGCCTATATAACTAGGAGGTAGACAGAGGTACAATAGAGGCATCGATTATTCTATATCCTAATAGAACATTAATAGTTCTATCACGTCTGCGTACTCCACTACTTATTCAGTTCCTCACATTATAATCGATCTTACCCTTAGGGAAGTAGTCTGGTACAAGACAGCGAGACAACGAGGCAACAAGACAAACAAGACAACGAGACAACAAGACAACAAGATAAACAAGACAACAAGACAACAGGACTCACATAACGACAAGACCAACAACAAGATCGCAAAGCCAACAACCAACAGACAAGCGACCATCTAGGACTCAGAGTATAACCGGCGGCACATACGCGGGCAGAGAGAAAGACTCACAGCAACCATGCAAAGAACAATTACTACAGGAAGGACAGAGAGAACTAACCCTAGATTCGCAAAGGAATGGAGTTACCGCGGAACGACAGCGAGCCGCAAGCGGTATCAGGAAAGCACGGAAGGAGCACTTATTTGCGGAATTGAGAGCAAGGGAAGAAAGACTTGAGACACTTCTACAGAACAGGGACGCCTGGACTCAAGGAAGGAGAAGCGAACGCATTACGCCAAAGCTTTACATCAAGTGTATTAGGGAACCACCGAGGAAACGCAGGTGGAACGCTAGAGCCCCGAAGACAAGAGACCTGAAACCCAACCAAGGAAAAGCTCAGACAGTTCTCATTTGGCAAGCTCAGCAGTACTCATTCGGCAAGCTCAGCAGTACTCTTTTGGAAGCTCAGCAGTACTCTTTTGAAAGCTCAGCAGTTCTTATTCAGCGAGCCAGCAATACTCTTTTGGAAATTCAGCAGTACTCATTCGGCAAGCCCGGCAATACTCATTTAGCAAGCTCAGCAGTACTCTTTTGGAAGCTCAGCAGTACTCTTTTGAAAGCTCAGCAGTTCTCATTTGGCAAGCTCAGCAGTATTCATTTGGAAGCTCAGCAGTTCTCATTCGGCAAGCTCAGCAGTACTCTTTTGGAAGCTCAGCAGTTCTCATTCAGCGAGCCTAGCAATACTCTTTTGGAAATTCAGCAGTACTCATTCGGCAAGCCCGGCAATACTCATTTAGCAAGCTCAGCAGTGCCCATTTGGCAAGCCCAGCAGTGCTTATTCGCGTGCTCGGTAGCACCTTTTCTTAGAAGTTCAGCAGTACTTATTTACATACTCAGCAGTACTATTTTAGAGGTTTAGTAGTGCTAATTTAAGAAGTGTTTTTTAGAGAAGAAAGTCCTTAGTATTATTACATGCTGGCTAAGACCCGGCCTCTGAGAATAGAGGCAACCAGAGCACTAAGGAGCTACAAATCGTAGCCCTTAGAATCGTTGAAGTCCCTGAAGTGCTGCAATTCAAGGCCCAGGAGAGAGAGGGTAGGCACCTCTCGACCGGTGAGACGCCGGGGCCAATGATCCATAGGGTCGGCCAGAGCTGCGACGGAGTAGTGGGAGACCCACTGCTTAAGCCTGTCGCTGACATAGCTGGTTGTAAACAGTACGTGTCACAGGTGTTAGGCCTGCGATGGGGCAACCCCAAAACAGCATTCAATGATACAGACTTAACGCTTATCAAGCTTCTTATAGCGCTGTAAGAAGTAAGAAAAGTAGAAGCTAAGGAGAAAAGCTAGAGCCATTAGATAGATTTTCAATGTAAAGGGGATACTACGTTACGTAGGAGCGATTTATGTGCTACATGATCCTACAGTTAAGCTGTTAGAAGTAAATCATGATAGCTATTTCGCAGGAAAATAAGACGATGAAAAGGCTTGCGGAAAGTTAGCAAGAAGCTTGTGGAAAGCTTTGAAGAAGAGTTGTTGAGAAGCAGAAGTGCTTGATTTTGAGTTGTTTGCTAACCCCCGAGTACTAGTAGAACGCTTGAGGAAAGCTTGGGAGGAAAGTTAGCGAGAAGCTTGTGGAAAGCTTTGAAGAAGAGTTGTTGAGAAGCAGAAGTGCTTGATTTTCAGTTGTTTTCTAACCCCTGAGAGCCAGCAAGAGACTTGCGGACAGCCAGCGAGAGGCTTGCGGACAGCCAGCGAGAGGTTTACGAACAGCCAGCGAGATATTTGCAGACAGCCAGCGAGAAGCTTGCGGAATGGCTCTGAAGGAGAGTCGTTGTTGAGAAGCAATGGTGCTTGTTTTGAAGTTTTTTTTTAAAGGTGTTTTGAAGTTGTTTTTGAGGTTGTTTTTGAAGGTGTTTTAAAGTTGTTTTTAAAGTTGTTTTGAGGTTGTTTTTGAAGGTGTTTTAAAGTTGTTTTTAAAGTTGTTTTCAGCCAGCGAGAAGCTTGCGGAGAGCCTGCGCAAGGCCATATATATGTGATTGGCTAGTGTTTGGTGCTGAGGACAGCACTGCAGAGAGGGAGGCGATTTACACGGGTTGTCAATTGCGGTTGTCAATTTTGGTTGAATTTTCAAGTCTTTGGAGAGGTTATTTGGCATATAGGGTTTTTGACCAGTTGCTGGTTTTTCCCCGTGCCCTAGTTACTGGCCCGAATGGGGAATGATACCTAGGATTGTATTTCAAGTTGTTAGGTGTTAGGACCTTTAGTTCTTGGGGACAAGAACCTAGAGGGGGAGGCACTGTGAGGAACTTGGATTGAGGAGGTCAGGTAAACCAGGGGCTCGGCAAGCGAGGGGTCTCTGCGGGGCACAGGGCATGCGATAGCAGCCCGACGGCAACCTGTAACCGGGTCAGAGCTATTGATACTGTGGATGGTTTCAAGAAGTGTATGGATAGGAAGGGGTACTCGAGGGGTTCAGATGTATATAACTAGGAGGGTAACCTAAGGCACGAGGGGGGCATCGATTATTCTGTATTGTAATAGAACACTAGTAGTTCTATCGCGTCTACGTACTCTACTACTTGTTTATATCCTCACACTTCTCTATATTAAAGATAAGACAGGTAGTAAGGTCTATAGTAGCTCTTAGAGAGAGGGCTCTAAACTAATTTAGCCTAAGAATAGAGTACTTAATAGCTATCTAGGAAATTCTCTTTATAAGAAGCCTTTTAAGACTCTTTTCTAGAACTAAGAGTAGAGAGATTAGATAGTATACTCGAGGTAATAACTTATTCTTCTTATTAGACTTTAGATTAATAGCTATAATAGCGGTATAAAAGAGTTTAGAGTAGAACTCTAGTTCTATATACCTCTTAAATAAAGAGTATACTATATATAAAATCTATAGCTAGACTATCTTAAAGATACCTATAACTAGCTTGTCTTTCTCTAGTATAGTAGAGACCTTTTCTAGAATTAACTCTTTAACCTTATATAGAGTAAGAGCCGCCTAGAAAAGAGTATATATAGCGGTAGTAGAAGTGTTAATTAGTATATTCTCTACTTCGGCCTTATTTATAAGTAGCTCTTATACTAGAATCTTCTACTTCTTCTAAGTAGTAAAGTCTAGCTAGCTAGCTAAGTCCTTTAGAGAGAGCAACTTATAGACTCTAGTACTCTAGTACTACTTATATATTTTAAATATATCCTTACTCTTTGTAGCTTTATCGATTAGGTTATAGAAGTACTCTCTCTTCGCTCTTTAGATCTTCTATCTAAGAGCTCTTCGAAGACCTCTTATAGCCTCTAGGCTAGTATTAAGCCTTTAAGCCTTTCTAGCTTTAGTAGCTATAGCCTAATACTTCTTACTCTACTAGAGGTGTCTAAATCTATACTCTAGGCCTCGCTTTATACTACTAAGGTATATACTATATATATAT